>CACRXK020004598.1:0-30997 GCA_902702795.2 Paramuricea clavata | reverse complement strand
TAAAGTAAGTTCTTTATTATAGCATCTACAATCACTTTCATAAGTTGTTGGGACACATGTAGTTTTAGCTTGTAAGTGGATCATTACAGTTTTTTACACACAATACCGCTCCCTTCTTCCTCCCTCTCCCTACCCCACCCCAATCAATGTTGTTTAAACCAAAACACATCAAACCCGACGAGAAAAGGGACACAACATTGAACAGGGGGCGAGGGGGATTGTCGTTTGTTGAAATTCAAAGGTTTTGTGGCATCTGATGACAACAAAAAATTCTCTAGCTATCATCCCATATCAATACCCCCAATTTTTTCTAAAATTCTTGAAAGAGTTGTCTATGTAAGACTCATGAAATATCTTACTAAACACAACATTCTTTCTGATAATCAGTTTGGATTCAGAAAAAATCATTCAACCTTTATGGCAGTTTTGGACTTAATTGATAACCTCTCAAACTCAATTGATAAAAAAGAATTTTCTGTAGGTGTATTCATTGATTTAAGTAAGACATTTGATACTGTGAACCACAAAATTCTTATCGAGAAACTTAGTCACTATGGGATAAGAGGAACACCATTACTTTGGTTCTCAGATTACCTTTTTAATAGGAAACAATTCATTAAATTCAATAATATACTGTCAACGCATAAAAATATCGTTTGCGGAGTTCCTCAGAGGTCCATACTTGGACCTCTATTATACTGCACGCTTGTGTTACCATATATTACAATATTGTAACATTATCTGGGCTAAAACATATAGTACAAATTTAGGAAAAATGTTTAAACTACAAAAACGTACGATAACGAATAATTGCTAACGTTGGATTTAGAGACCACACAACGCCCTTATTCTATAAGCTGAAATTATTGACTGTTTATGACATAAATAAATACCAAACTGGAGCCTTTATATTTAGATGCATTAACTATCCTCGTACTCTTCCACCTATCTTCCAAACCTACTTTGTTCATAATGATGAAATTCACAACTATAATACCAGAACTGCCAGAAAATTACATATTACTCAAGTAAGAACCACAACTAGAAAAATGACCCTAAGACAAAGCTGACAAAAACTGAAATTCGCTTAATGACACTATCACTCTGTCAAAAAATTAAAATCATTTAAAAAAAAGCTCAAATATTTATTGTTTGATGAAATGATGAAAAGCTGAATTAGTTTATTTTGGATAAGAAACCCTGCCCAGTTTGTACTCGACCTTGGTAAAATTGGTGATTAGCATTTTCTACAAACTCTCTGGAGTTTTCTTCTGCCAATCTCCATCCATATTACATTTTACTCTTTTCTTCTATTTTATAATTAAATTTATAGCTTTTTCATTATAATATGTATCCGTCTGTTTAAATAATTCTACCTGCTTGTAAATATTTGAATATGGTAAATAAATATTGATTGATTGATTGATCTGTCCCAAGACTTTTGAAACTGATTGTAGTACGTAATAGGTTCCCATGGCAACATGGCAACATTTTAATTGCATATTATGCAATTTTTTCCTGGAAATGAAATTACTTTTTGCGAGGACTGCATTATGCACATATGGTTGGGGCAGATTAATTACTTTATAAACAAGAGTGATATGAGGGTACGTAAAAATATCAAATCGATTGGGTTTTCCTGCATTAACTCTATTAACCCGGCGATAAAGCAAGGTCAGTACAGCCAGGGAGGCAGGGATTAATAACCGAACGTATGAGTGAGATGCGAACTGACTGCTTGTTGGGGCCCAGGTCAGGAATAAAATCTAGGCCCATGTATATTAGTGCATAAATATATATAGTATTTAGTATGAAAGAGCTTTTTAAACAAATTACATGCAGTTAATAATTACATCGCATACGCCCGTTTGACACGTAGTTTTAAAAAGTTTAAAATAATAAAAATAAATTTAGAGCTTAATTCTTTAGAACTCATGGCAGACTGTATTGCAAATAATCTTTTTTTATTGTTCTTTAACTGCAGCACAATATCTTTTCAATATCAATAATCAATGATCGATTCAAGGAACTTAGGCTTGTTTGAACTAATTTCAGTTTCGAAAGCGACCTTTCACACGAGTATTGCATGTGTGTGCCATTCAATTTCCCTTTCTGTCATGAAAGAAAATTCCCTAAGACACGCCACCAATTCTACATTTTCGCGCCAATTCTTTTCGCTAACAGATTGGGAGCCTCGAAGTTCTCCGGGCCTGAATTGTCAAGTATTTTGTGACCAATATTTGACACTGTTTGTTAAAAGGCGAAATATTTCAAATTTTACAATCTCTCCAAGTCTTGCCTCCACAATGCAGGAAATGTCGTTTCAGAGACCCGAAACTGGACCCCTCCCCCCCCCCTTGCCAAATTCAATTCCTGGTGGCGTTTAGTCATAAAGTCATTAAGTCGCGTTCAAACCACGGTCCGCCATTGTTCGTCTAACATGTTGGGTGCACGAAACACATGTTTGATCTGTTAGAAATGCATATATTTGCAGATAATATTGCATGATGTATTGATTACACGTAGAAAAAATTAAGCTTTGCTTGGTTGTAACTGAAAGCGATTGACAAAAACTTTTTATATATATATATATATATATGTATATATATATATATATATATATATATATATATATATATATATATATATATATATATATATATATATATATATATATATATATATATATATATACGCAACGATCCTACCAGTTTTTAAGCAAATATAAAGCAAATAATAAGCAAATTTAATTAAAAACCAGATGATGAATCCATATACTTTATTTTTAATTAAAATAGACGGGATATGATTTTAAAATAACATGCATGCATACAAGATCAAACTGATCATATTGATTCATGGTCACGCATCTAACAGTACCTTCGAATCACTACGTGAAAACGGTTGTATGTTGCTACAAATTTATAACTTTAGTAATAGCTAATAGTCAGAAGATTATTTAAATTATATGAAAAATTCACTATCACTATTTGATTCCAAAACACTTAAAATTTGAAAGAAAAGGTTTGGGCGTTGGGACTGCAATTTTGGATCAGATCCAATTCTACATGTAGATATGACGTCAGCTCTGCACCGAATAATCATAATGCCAGCAAAAGCCTGTTTACACGAAAACGAAATAAAGCCATGGCGAGAACTCGCTCGGTAACTGAAAGCGATTAAGAAAAACTATTAGACGAAAAACAAGCGGAAACACTAAACCATCTATACAAAGACAGCATTAAGAGTTTTCAACGAGTATTTTGAAGAGAAAAAGATAAGGGAACCTCAATAGAAAAAGGTCCTTGCCAAAATCCTAAAACTATTTTGTTTTTCTTGAATGATATAAGCGTAATAAAATAACTATTGAAAACATTAACCCATGGAAATAATAGATACTATTTCTATGACACAACTCGACCTTGATAATTCTCGATATCACGCTCAACCTCATCCAATATTTATTAAATGTAGACAAACTCAATTATGGACAGTACTAGTCTCTTTAGACTTGATAACAATTTGCACAGTTACGATCTGTCGTATATAATCCATTCTCTTTAATGTAGCCAAGACCTGGGACTGGTTCTATGAAGACCGGTAGTGCGATACTCCACATAGTAATTTTTCCTGAAAATTGGCCGTTGATTGGTGTAGTCCGAATTAAATTTAAAAATTATAGTTTCTTTTTATTAATTGCTAGGTCCATATCCGTTGTTTCACAGCTTTTCATGCATTTTTGGAAAGGTTAAAAACCACTTACAACCCGCCCCAGGAGAATGGATTATATACGACAGATCTGAACGATTCAAGTTGTTATCAAAGCTGGAGATCTATATCTGCATGGTACAATCAATTGGAAATATCCATAAGTTTGTCTACATAATTATTAGATGAAGTTGAGTGTGGACTTTAACTGCCAAACAATAGCAGAGAATAGATGGAACTGATATACTAGCCCCACGTACACCGTGTCCAACATATCTATTGGTTCGCTCACGGCACCCTATAAGCTTAGCGCCCCTTTTTGCTACTTTTCGAAGTTGTGATACGGGCACCAGATCTGTCAATTGCAATGGCTGGTAGTCGAATGATGATCTATATTCTATACAAGGGTTTGACCACTCGTTTAGACCCCTGACTCATTTCAATTCATTGCACGTCCTATATAGAACACTTTCCATAAAAACCGAACCAGATGAACCGAAAATGGCAGATGTTTAATTTGTAAGAATGGAAATTATTCACTTTTGCATTAGTATATAATAGAAATTATTAACGTTCCTATCAATATGGTAGAGACAATAACTACAACATTTAACTCTCCCCTCCCCTTAAAACCGCCGAATTCATGCAAATACCGTAATCCATAAAGGCGAAGTTCCAAGTCTTTTTATCAGTTCAAATTTAACACTTTTTATTAATTAAGTTATACGAATGCATTAAAATTATTTGGATGGAGAAACTATAACTGAAACTATCAATATACAAAAAAATATTTCACCATTAATTACACGCTGAGTATGTACACAACAGTGATTCTCTTTGAGTGATATCGTTGAGAATTACCAAAATATTGATATGGATATATCGTACCTAATTTCGACATTATCCACTGATTTTAAATTCTAACGCTCAAATATTACCTACTATAAAATAATATGAGGCTAACACTATTTTGGCCCATGCTAGAACCCAATATACTCTTCCAATATCTATATTTGTTGCTATTCGCACTGTACAAATGCAAGGTTCAACCTCATTTAGTGTTCACTTGAGTCGGATAAAGAATCATCACCGTTTTCCGTCGCAATTACTCTAGTTTTACCACCGAACTTGTAAATGAGGCGAGCATTTGGAACACGTTCCAAGATATCCTTCTCGTAGTAATATCTTAGTGCACGACTCATCTTTTCGTAAGTCATGTTTTTTCTGTTTTTCCTTTGGCCCCATAGTTTTGCAACTCCGCTAGAGTTGACAAGTTGGAAGATTCCTTCCCTCTTGCTTATCCATTTAATATAACTTTTATTTTCTTCGCTGTTGTTCAGCATCTCCTTCAGAAACTCCCATAAATGAATTGATCGATTACCTGAAAAGGTAAATGGGTGAGAAACGAACACGAATTTGATAGAACAGAACTGCTACATAAGAATCACAACAACAACAACGACAACGACAACGACAACGACAACGACAACGACAACGACAACGACAACGACAACGACAACGACAACGACAACGACAACGACAACGACAACGAGATGAGAAATAAAAAAGATGTACTATTACCTCGATTCCTTGGTCTTGGGCGGCGTGGTCTTTTCAACGATGATTTTCGTTTGCTTTGAGCAGTCTTTTTTGTAGTTACAACTCGGTCATCAACTATAGGGTCAAAAACATATACTTTCATAGCTATAAATGCATTCCTTCATTCAGTGTAAACCCGTTCACACTCGAGACCTGACCCAGGACCGACCAAAAGCAGATAACCTCAAGCTGCTCCCAATTCCACTGACGTCTCCAGTGTTCTGCCTCACCCTCTTTTTCCGTCTCCAGTTGCTCTTATAGGTCATTCTTGGGCACCTCTTTTGGGATTTCATTCAAAGCTTGTTTGGCAATGCTGCATTGTGTTCCATTTGCGGTCCACCCCATTCGTTTGATCTATTCTTCCATCTTCACCTGTCCTGTTACTCTCAAGTCCTTGTTTGAGATTCAATGGACTCGGGGAATTCGTCGTAGGCATCCATTAGCGAAGATCTGTATGTTGTTTCAGGTGACTTTGGCTGTTCTTCAGGTCTTGGAGCCACGTAGAAGCACAGACTTGAGGCGGCCAAGCATTTGAGGTGGCCTGAACCACTAGATCTGTCCTAGGTCAACCTCAAGCCAGGTGTGTACTTTGAACATGTTTTCTAACGAGTGCAGTAAGGATGTGTACTGTATATGCTTACCGTTTTCTGGACATAGCGTCGGCGTTGGTGGTGGCTCAACAACTTCTTCGGTAAGTGGTGCAATACGATCTAAATGTCAAATAAATTCCATGAGTAGATGTATAAATAAACATAATGTACATATATACGGTTTAAAGAATTTAAAATCAAGGATTCACTAGTGCAGTGTTTGTAAGGCACATATAAAAAGCAATTCAGTTTTCCTATGCCGGATCATGGAACTGATCTTATCAATCTATGGCATATTTGAGGTTCAATTTTTTAAATTTTTCGGGGGAGCTTAAAAATAGAATTATCCTATACAACAATCTTAAGAAATAAATGTCTACATGTACAAATAACATTGCATGTAATATGCATGAATTTCAGCTCACCTTCGACCGCAGTTAATTGATTGGCGGCGTAGCTCCCGAAGTCGAACTCGAAGATTCGTAGATCTTTATAAAAATAGATTGAGAAATATATTTTATAGTCCTATACGACAAACGACTTTGGTAGTGGCAGACACTATTGTTTTGGGGTTGGGTTTTTTTTTTTGGGGGGGGGGGTATAGGCGACTGCTGCAACCCGATAATTTCTAAAAATCCAAAATCTGGGGTGTTTTTAACTAGCCCTTTGAATGATAGCTCATTGACTGTCAGTAACCATGCTGTTAAAAATGTTTTTCATTTCAATTTAATTACATTGTTATACTACCCTTACCTTCATCTAAAATATCAGGCAAAGCATGATCTATAAGATCATTGTCATTCAGTGATATTAATGAAGATGCCAGGTCCTCATGATCAAAACTGCCTTCCGAAACATCACATGCTTCAGTACTTCCGCTTGATACGTATCCCATAGGCTCATCCACATGCTGGTATTAAAATAAAGTAAGTTCTTTATTATAGCATCTAGTACGTTAGATGTTCCCATGGCAACATTTTAATTGCACAGGTCTATTATGCAATATTTTTCGTCGAAATGAAATTACTTCGTGCGAAGACTGCATTATGCACGTATATGGTTGGGGCAGATAAACTACGTAAAAATATCAAATCGAGGTTTTGCTGCATTAACACGGCGATAATAAAGCAAGGTGAATACAGGCAGACAAGCAGGGATTGATAACCGAACGCATGCATGAAGTGAAGTGCCAACTGACCGTATTTTGGGCCTCGATCAAGGAATAAAATCCAGGCCCATGTATGTTAGTGTATAAGTATACAGTATAGTATTTAGTATGAAAACGCTTTATAAACAAATTACATGCAGCAGTTATTAATAATTACATCGCATGCATATACGTCCGTTTGACACGTATTAGAAAGTTTAAAATAATAAAAGTAAAGAGCTCAATTCTTTAGAACTCATGGCACAATGTGTTGTAGCCTAAATAATATATTTATTGTTATTTAACTGCAGCACAATATCCTTTTTAATTCAATAGCAATAATGATTCAAGGAACTTATAGCCTTGTTTGACTAATTTCAGTTTCGAAAACGACCTTAATTCACACGAGTTTGTGTGCCATTCAATTTCGATCTTTTTCTGTCGTGAAAGAAAATTCCCTAAGACACGCCACCAAGTCTATATTTTCGCGATAATTATTTTCGCTAACAGATTGCGGGTCTCATAGTTCTCCGGGTCTGAATTGTCAAGACAGTTATCTATACCTATGGTTAAATGTATATACTCACAATGTATAGAATAAACCCATGGTATAAATGAACAATTCAACTAATTATAACTTACCGGCAATCCTAAGTATGTATTTAACGGACGATCGTCAGGTGAGCTGTATGATAGGATTGGTTTCATAGTTGTGGCACTGTTAATGGTTGACTGGAAGTAAAAAAACAATATATTAAATTAAAAAAGGTTGTCCTTCAAAAAGTCTTAAACTTCAGTTAAACATTGAGCGTTCAAGGTATGTGGGTATTGCTTATTCGGAGCCTTATTATTAGCTTAGTGAATCAAATAGCCCTATACTGAAAGTGTTCACATTTTTCTAGTTTAAGCCTCCACACAGGAAGTTACCCATCATACCTTGCGCGCTCAATATTTAAAGACCATGTAAAGTCCATTCTGCGCATACGTTCTGCGCAGGCCTACATTCCAATGGTCGGGACCGGACCATTACAATGTTACTATAATATTTCGCACCTTCCGAACATTCTTGAATTGAATCTCTACTCTGTATTCATTTACAGCCATAGCGAACCAGAACCATTGCTAATATATATAGATACATTGCACGCCGCTATAGGCCTATATATATAATATATATATAATATATTATATATATATATATAGTTTTTCGTTTTACCTCAAAAAGCCACAGCAGTCTGTTTCATCCGTACAGGAATCATCAGGTGGTCTACTTGATGAATCCTATACGGATGAAACAGACTGTTGTGGTTTTTTGAGGTAAAACAAAAAACTATATTGCGCTCTATCTATATGGTATTGAGCACTGTTTGTAGTTCGTAAACCAAAAACTTAAGCTATATATATATATATATATATATATATATATATATATATATATATATATATATATATATATATATATATATATATTATCAGTGTATATATATAGAACTACTAACATAAAATCTTCACTACATTCCTAAGTGTACGCCTGCCGTGCTTTAGTCGTTGGTACACAACAATATTATTGCTTTGATGTCAAACTTAACTTGACTAGTTGCATTTTATAATGTAAGTTTGTATTATATATACACAACACATAGTATATGTCTTGAGGCTAATTTCGGACAGATTAATGTACATTCTTGGTTAATAACACGAAACTAACGTGTCTCAACGTATTCTCATTATACGTGCTGCAGTTTGCTGCCATGCATGCAGTGCATGCGTGGCATGCATATATACATACGCCGCAAACCAGGAATGCGCAGTCAAAACGACAATTGAAAATAAAAGTGATATTTTCCGAAGAAAAAGCGTGCTTCAATTATGATGTTCCTCAACAAAAACGATCATTTAGCAAGCAACGGCTGAAATTTTACCTTGTGCTCAGTGTTGCTTGTTAGTGCAGGGCATTGGCTTTTGAGTCAATGACATTATACTTAGCGGTTAAGCAATTAATTTCCCAATTGTCCGCAACAGATTTGTAAGAAACAGGTGTTCCAAAACATATTTATTAACTTCCAATTCAACAACTTTTCACAAACAGGGTAGTTTTCTCACTGGCAACCTTACACAAGGCTACTGCCAACTGCGTGTCTGTTGCTGATGGCCGGGATTAATTTTTGTAGCCTATATTGATTATTGTCTATACTTGCATGTACTCCTATTTTAGAAATCGATTTTGGTGGAATTCAATGAAGCTGAATTTGTTATTCAAGTCGAGAGATTGGACGTTTCAGATAGTTTTATTCGACTAAGTACATTGTCGGGGCTCGACGAGTTTGGCCGCCAAATTGATAGAAATTTTCTCCAAAATCCCCCCCGAGTGAAATTCAGAAACATTAACTAACTTCAACTAATTAAATTCGACGTCGAAAACAGGCCATGTGAGATAATTTCACATACAAGATTCGCGGAAAGTTTATATACGAACTATCGCATCGTGTTTATAAATTAACTTCTCTTCAGCATACATGCATTGAGTTGCATGGACAAATACTGCGAGACATGTACAAATTGAACCATGCCCGCAAGCAGCTGCCACAGAGCTGCCTTATAATATGTATATACTCGATGTATTCAAATTACATCTGTACGTTTATCTGCTCCGCTTAGACTCTGTGAATAAACGTTTAATAATACTGTATTGATCAGCTCTATATACTATAGACTATAGATTCGCATCAAAAATTTGTCACAATAAATCGTTATAGGCTACCACAGCAAGATACCAAAGTCACCAATAATTATAAGTCTATCTTTGCATATATGTATATATATATATATATATATATAGCTGAGAAAGCCGACTTTAAATTTTAATATTACTATTTCCAAAAGAATTTCCAGCAATGGTAATATCAATCATTGTATACAGTATAAACAAATTTAATATCCAAAACTGATACTGAATAATAATTCATCACATGCATGCATGCATGCACTTTTGTGAATAAGGAATAATAAGTATTTAATCAACATAAATACCAGTTTCGGTATATAGATACATATAAAGGAACGGCGATCTTTTATAGTGATAGCCTATACTTTAAACGAGTTTCAAAAATTGTCAGTCATTTTCAAGACTCTCAGTATAATAGGAATGTGACTGGGCATGTCATGGAATTATATATACTGAGTCGCTTGTGCCTTGTGGGAAATTTCAATAACTATTGCTCTTATACATAAATATAGCCTATATAGCCTATAAACTTTAAGATTTATATACCTATAGGCTATAACCACGATTTTAAATACTACAAATAGCCTACGAATTTCCAATGGGCGCGATACTTTAAATAATTTCGAGGTCTGAGTCAGATGAATGAACATGTAGCTATAATTAAAATACGTAGATGTATAATTAAGAACATAGCTCCTATTTTCGTCACGAAAAAGTCTTTATGCCTTAAATATTTAAAACTATATGATGCAAAGTATTAGCTTTAATAATTATATAACATTATTAATTATATTCACTGGATATTGACTCGCCTTCGAAATATGTGTACATATATCTATATATATATATATACTGCATGAAAAGATTTTTCCAAGAAAAGTGTAACCATATATACCTTAGATTTCGTTGATTTTGGCACTCATAGAATTGAAATGATTTGTGTATAATCTAGCTGCATTTGTGCAACATATGCAGTTCTAACATTTAATTTTCTAGATGGAGTTGCTAACTAAAACATACTCTAACCCGCTCATCTAAATACGAATACATTCAATACAACAATATAAAAATGCTGTCTGCATGGCATTGCATTTACAAAAGGGCTTTTATTATTAATACTCTCCATGTGCATTGCCAGATAACAATGAAAATTAGTTGCTCGCAGCTTTGTAGTTGTATAGGCTATATCACTTGGTCGAGACAAGCATGTAGCAACTAGCTAGCAACAACTATATTAATTAAAAAATACATGAAGTAAAAGTACTCACTCACATGCGAATAATATTCAATGAAATGCTACAAAACTAACAATCCTGCAACATCAATGCTGTTACGCGGCTGGCCAAACAGTACACACTCATGTATCTGAGCTAGCAGGCGGATATATAAGTATGTGTTTACCAACACACTGCTTATAGACAGCGCTTTAAGTGTGTTTTAGCGCAGTTCCAGCGATACGCAACAGTACATTTGTCATCCGGTGTCACCGGGGGGCCGGTTGGACTGTCACTTCGTGGTGTTTCGAATATCACATATCAAATTCTGATACTTTCATATTTAGCCGTCTCCGTGAAATTTATGACAACTCTGTTATGCAGAGCAAGCCTAGTTTAGGCACAAATGCATAACATACAAAATATATTCCCATGCAACTAGATAATATTGATCGTGTCAGCAATTAAATTAATACAAATTTTATGCAATCAAAACACAGAACAACATACCTCCAAGGCAACACAAAGTCTGAGAAATTTTCAGGCAGCTTTGAAACTAAGCTTGTTTGGAAAGTACGTTTAACAAATCGCCCAAATAAATGTCATCGAATTAACTTTGTAGCCTGTAGACGGTTTCGGATGTCTGCAGTATGTTGACGATGCAAATCTGCTTGTTACAATGTTTTTCTCATGATAACGCCTTTTGTATTACCTAATAATGTTGTGACCGGATGCAAATTCCAGAGCGTCTAAGACAATCAGGGTAGGTCAAGAGGGCATTAAAAATTAGCGTTTGAGTGCTTAATGAACCATTAAAATTATTCCACCCCAAAAACAAAGATTCGAAACTACAAATTTGCGTGTATGATCAGTTTCAGAGCTATGCCTCATGATTTCCAATGTACACTTACAGCTTACCTAATTCACATGGAATGCAAAAAATCTTGTATCATATCTTTTAGCTTGCCTTTTTATACAATTTTAATAATTTAATGCTAACATATACAAAGTGAGTGATCTAGATCATAAAATATCGGCTGTCTAATACTAAACCAGTATTTATCCAACAGATCCGGCCACGGTAATTCACAAATCATTCAGATACGCCACTAGATCGGCTTTCCGGCTCCAACCAAGCAATTGTAAGTCCTGTATACGAAATATGTGTAATCATTTCACTTAATATTTGTAGTTTATCAATGCCTGCGTCGGCGGACACTAGAGGAACACTCGAAGTCTGCAATTAAGCCCGTTACTCAGAATTGAAAATTTCATGCAACCACTCATTGCCGATGGGTATTTCATCCTTATATTCCAGGGAGTTATGGCGTTCCCGATTAAACCGTATGCATGCATCCTTTAGCCTACACTAAGGAGTTAGCTAGACTAGTGAGTAGTGACATAAAACGTCTCGAGAGGACAGGAATAAAAATACTTTTGTATTTGAGCAAATGTTTATATAGTTATAGGGCCAACTCAAATTCAAAACAAACTCCTTCAAATAAATAACTCTAGTTAATCAATGAATATCTATTGTATGAATTTAGTGGAGATTAAGACAGAGTGACAAGACATTACTGTGTTGTATCAGACGCACTTGATGACGTAAGAATCTTTGGTTTGTTGTTGCAAACAGAGCTGGCAGAGCGGGAACACTTCTGAAACTCCCAATTGGGACTTTAAATTAAATTACAATTAAATTTTCCTTTCTACACTATCATAAATTTCATTGTATCAATAGCCTTCGCCATCCTGTTAGGTAAAGGACCCTGTTGTGTCTATAATCAATGCAATTGAATGTCGATGTGAAACGTCAGAATTGCCAGCATAAAGGTTGAGTTTAAACAAGAATGGCGCCGTGCAGAAATGCACCATGGGAAATACGATTTATTTTTATCGTCTTGTAGCATGATGGATTTTTTCAAATTATAGGAATAGTGCTGCTATCATGCAGACGCATAAATACAATCGCTCAGAACTATAAACTTTAAGGCCTCAGAACTATAAACTTTAAAGCCCGGGTCAAATGAGGCAGTCTCGTATTGCCATCACAAGGGACATTTTAAGTTCTAGATTAACAAAATAAAGGCTTGATGAGTGTTTCAGCTACGTTTCAACGCAAATAGAATACGTGATTGTGTTGGGCAAGCATTAAGAATAGCTTACCAAGGGCAAGGTCGCGTGACTGTACGCGAACTCGTTGGATATCTCGATTTATTAACACGGCCATTTTAACGCACGCCATTTTATAGCTGAGGTAACTGCGAGAAAAACGCTGTTTTGCGGTCGGGGACTTCTCAGTTTTATATGGCGTTAGCTCTAACGTCCCCCTTGTCATGTGCCGAACCGAATGCAAATGATCAAATTAATTTGTTTGAGTCATTTGCATTACAGTAGGTTTAGCACATGAAATCTCCCTATCAATATTAACCAATGATTCGAAACTGACATTGAAACCTTCGTAACAGTCACACAAATATTAAGAACGATTTGAACTAAGAATAACTCAAAAAATAAAAAGAAACTTACACATTGCTGTCGTTTGATAAAGGTTGAGATTGATTGCCTAATTGAATTTTTAATTGTTGTCTATAACAGGTGGAATGTAGATTTAAGTGAATGACTCTGTTATAAAGTTACATAACGTTCTATATATAGTGCAAAAATATACAAATTCTGAATATTATATATAACATACTGCATCTTGTATAATGCATCTACTGGATATAAACGTAGGCTATACAGATACGGTAGTAGTTTGTTGTAGTCAATGGACTGAAGCTTTAAGGCTTCGAAATAAAGTCAAAATATCAATTAACTCAGAATGTCTTCATTGATTTTAATCATGCATATCTTGAATTTTCAAAATGTATGTATCTCTTTCTAATTCGTTGTATTTTATATTTTTTCAAATGTCGGCTGGGAATGGATGTTATAGCTACCATGGTGTATAATACTCGTTGCCGACCCATTGGCATTGAAAAATTTCAGACGTTACTCTATTTTGGCGTTAACTTTATTTCTTAGATAGAGCAGTGATACCATGTCCATTGTGTTATCTGTGGTTATATAATCAATCTATACAGCTACAAATTGATTAGTAGCAAATTAAAAATGAAATCTGCGCAAAACCGTCACGAATGTAACAAATGATTAACATGAATTTTAAATATTTCATAGTTAAATTCATTTATTGATATATAAATGTATATATTATAGTTAATATATATATACTGTAGTTCTCGAATATGTTAGCTAAAATTAGCTACACTGTAAATTCGAAGGTAAATAAAGTTTATTTATGTATGTATATGTATCAGAAGCATAGTACGAATCGAAAGCGTTTAATAACCGTTAAGCCATCCCTTCGAACTATAAAACCAAATGAGAAACTCGAAATTTCAACTAAGCACATGAAAAACTAATGTGAAAGTAGCGGCAATTAACATATAGCTGAATATATTGTTCTTCGACTTTGTATAGACACAATACTGATCAAAGCAAATGCGGAAAGATTATTACGCGTCACCCAATATAAACTTTCCGTTTCAGAGCAGCGAATATTTCAAGTACACTAAGTACAATCTGGGCGTGACGACTATATCCTCTTTTGGCAGTGGGGTTTTAAAACTTTACGTTCATCCCTTTCCTTTTCGTTTCTAAGTAAAATTACAAATCATAAGTGCCTATAAAGACTCTTGTTGTTTTCAAGGAAAATATGCCTTATGTGAAAGTGTATAAATGTGATGTTTGCAACATTTGCATATATGGAAATATTTGATAGACCATTCATAAATACTACAAAACGTCACTTTTGCCGTAACAATTTGAACACGCGTACGGTTTCTAAACGGAGAGTGATGAAAACAGAGCGCTTTGCGGCTTCGTATCAACCAGCGAACCGTCTAATAAGACTGGAACGATAACTCGGCCGCCATCTTTGAAGCCAAATTTAAGGCCGCCACGAATGCTATAAAAGGCCGAAATTACACCATCAAAAGAACGCTGATTTTTTTACACAAAACAGTTTATTTGAAGCCTCCAAAAATGTCTTTTTTTCAAAGTCTGACCTCCGAATTTGAAAATAAACATTATAAATAGGTTCAGTTATGATATACAAATCATATTACACAACTCTGAACTTCCACACAGCATGTAAGACGACGTTTTCATACAAATTGACCTAAACTTGAAAAAGTGTCTGCCAACCTGAATAAATCAAGATGTCAAGTATACAGTCCATCTCAATCCTCGCCTAATCTCAACCATCCAGACTTCTGTACATGTTTTTTGTATTTGTTTATATTGTTTTATGTTCTGCTTACAGCCATTCTGTTCGGGTTTTGTGCAAGATTCCTAAAGATTTGCGAGGGTCAAAAAGCAAACGACAATATACTTGAGTTTTACTCCGAAACAAGTTTCGTGAACGTAGAGAGATTTAAACCTTATTTTCTTGCGAGTTAAAGAGCGAAGTTTTCTTCGGCACGTTCAAATTTGTTAAATGTTGCAAATACTAGCTGATACCTCAAACGTTTTTGCAGCTACTTGATGCAGAATACTTAAAATCCAGAAAACCAAGTTTAAATATTTGAAATTGAAATCTTCGGACGAAAAACCTAATTTTTCGGCGTATTTTTGCTAAAAACAACAAAGTTACGAGGAAATTGAACTCTCCCCAGTTCTTTTTTGAAAGTCACAGAGCGCGATACTTCTCCCGGGCGCCAAATCACAATCAAGGGGGGAGGGGTTTTTATTCACGTTTTAGCGATGTCAAAGAGCACTCAAAATAAACAACTATACCTAGACTTTAATAGTACAAAACAGGTATTGGTCGGTGGATTTATGTTTTAAAGTTGTTTTTTTTAGTTAAAGAGCAAAGTTCGCTTCGGCACGTTCAACTAGTGTCGTTTTTATGAAAAGAAAAATGATACCCTTCAAACTTTCGCTGTTGCTAAATGCAAAGCAGTTCTAACTATCTAATAAATCGTATTGGGGTTTTTAAAATTGAAGTCTTTTGATGAAAAACGACTTGCTCATTTTCGTCGAAAATAAACTTTGACTGAATTTCCCACTCCTATAGAAATTCTCCTTAGCCCTTTATAAAAGTGCAATTTCCTTGCGCGGTTTGCTTCATCTAGCTTGGCTTCAGGCAAGTAGGGCGTGTTTATAAGGCCTTCAGTTATTGTTCCAGTATCAATAGAGTTCACTCACTGGTGTCAACACAAACGCCGTTACTTTTCTGTACCGCTTGCAAAACAAGCATCTCAGATCTCAAAATAATAAATTCGAATGCTCTTCCGGTTTAAATTTCTTTGCTTTATTTGAAATATTTTGGGTTTACATGAGTGCTAATTTAATTCATTTGTAAACAAACTGTAAAGGAGTAGTGTGAACACAGGTGAATTCTGCCCCCATTATTTCGCGCCGGTGTGGTGTGAACGCAGTATAATGTAATGTACTCAATGTAATTTACGTCTCCTTGGCAACCGTGGGTGTCTCAAGTAGTGGTCCAAGTGCACTTTCCTGAAACGAAACACGCGTGCGTACCGATATGCGGATGTCCAAAGTAGTTTGTTTTCTTGGTAATAAAAAACTTTTTCCGTTTTCTATACAATTATCGAAACACGCGTGGGAGTTTCGGAGAACGAAAAATAATTCGCGGGAAAACTAGCCTAGAGTTATTCCACGTGATTTCGAGTTCTCGCAAAACACCACAAGTGTTTCTGTAATAAACTGGATAGAAACACGGGAGAAAATGTTTTCTATTTCTTTCATAATACCCAAGAAAACGTTTTATACACATTGTCTATATCGATTAATTTACAAATTTTCACTTTCTCAGCATAAAATCCACACCGATCGGTTACTGAGCCTTTGCTCGTCATTTTGACCATAAAATAGTCTCGTTCTTATTTAAACTGAGAATTCCTTTATGATGCGGTTCCTTAATTTCGTTGTCAAAATTATAGTATTATCACATTTGTTTCTATTACAGCGTTAAAATTGTTTTGTTTACGTTTTAAAATCAAGGCTGCAACACAGGAAATTAATTCAGTCCCGCGTATTTCCGTATAGTATATACAGGCTGCTCCATTAACTGTTCTAGAACATTTAGAACACTGTTCTGGAACGATATAAAATGGAGTGCACACGGTGTTGTGGAATAATGTTTAGTTTATTATATATGCGTGCAAGCATGCATTACTATATTAATTAGTTATTCTGGCCATTAGTGGATACCTAAGTATGCTTTTGCAACGTTTATAGTCGTTTATTTTGCTCAACCCTAGCGTTCAAATAGCACTTATAATAAGTATATGTCGATATATAGCGATTAACCCTTCAAAATAACGCTCTATGCAGTGTGCATTGGATACACATAATCTGTCGCCTCCATTTCCAATCATGTGAAAATAGGCAGTGTCACGTGTCTGTTCTGGTTGCCCCTACTCGAAAATCGGGGTACTGGTCAGAACAGTTCAGAACATCTGAACATGTGACTGTCTTCTGTTCCATTCCATTAGTTTTCCGAAAATTCGGAGTACTCCGAACAGTAAATGGAGCACCTTGCTAGAAACAGGCTTCTTAACCAATCAACGCTCGCGTACTATGATTGTATTTGTGCAGGGGGGATCATGAGATGGGCAATTAGCCTGTCTCACGCCGCCATTTTTGGGTGGCTTTTCAGCCGAAGTCTGCGAGATAGGTCCACATAACAGCGACTTTTTATAATTTTTTGACGAATGATGGTAAATTTGCTTTGTAACTGGGTTAGTTTATTTTGAAAAATTGCTTTTCACATTGTTTAATTGTCTGCATTGATTAATTAGTCGCATATCATCCTTTTTGTTGTGTTTCTGTTTTCTTGTTCGTCGCAAAACTTAATAATGTCGTCCTCGCTTCAATCCACAAACCGTGAACTAGAAGCCATTTGTAAAACAGCGAAAAAGGCGGGAAATGTTGTGTCACTCCTAAGCATGACATACGGAAAATACGCCACTCAAGTCCCGAATGTATAGTGGCGTATGAGTAATACGAGTGTTTTAGTTCCCAATAAAATACCCTTATCCATATAATAAATGCTAATATTTCACGCTGACATTACTACGAGTTATATTTTGACATCTGCAGTACAGTTGCCTGGACTGCATATACACATCTAACACAATAACATCACGGAGAACTTTTCCAATTCCGTGGTGGCACCATTGGCCTCAAACTTTGGGGGGGAGAAAATTGAGGGACAAAAAAATCTTTGGGGTGCGGCAAAGCTTTTTAAACATCAACGTTATAAACATACATGAAAGAATTATCTTTTATGAAAATTTTGGAAAACAGGTATGCTAGTTACCCATGCACTGGTTTTAACTGGCATTAGAAGATTCTTTCGAAACATGAGCAGTAGTCACTGGTTGATGTTTTTCCCAAATAATGCATGGTGCCCTTGAGGGTCTCCCGGAGTTTTTTTCGGCTTGGTTCCCGTGTCCCCATTGCAAAATATGCAAAGACCCTCCCCCTTCGCTGTTTATTGTGACATTAATTTAATATGTATGTGGCATTTAAGACAATCGGTTAAAATTGCTTTAAAGTTTCGTTTTGGGCTGAACGTTCCAGTACTTGACTCGTTATTAATTAAGTTTCCGCCAAAATAAGGAGAACTCTATAATGTTTACAAGAAAATAAGCATTAGGATGTGCATGAGATATACCAATAACAACAGTCCAAATTTTAGTATATCCGACACATGTCACGGGCTCGCTTCGAGCCGATTATGAGATATGTATATGAGCTGGATCTACCTGCTTTCGAACCGGATGGGTGAAATTCCGTGTTTATATAGACAAGCCAATACATAGGCCTACGTGGGGTGTATCAAAAAAAGGTAAACAAACTTTAGCGCGCTTTTGTGTATTTAATAGTGAGCGCACAGTTGTTTTTTTCATAATTAATAAGAACTAACGTTTTAGTTACTCGTGATCTCAAAACTAAAACTGGATGGAAATGAAGCCAATCGCGGCCATATCGGTGTTGACCATGACCGCAAATGGTACATGATGCTGACATTTAGAAGAGGTTTTTAAAGTTTCTGGTGATTGGTAGAGATAAAAATAGAGCAATTATTAGTGGCCTCTTTTACCTCTGAAATTTGCCGATAATTAATAAGTAATGAGGTCATACTAACATGGCTACCTCAACTGGTCTAATTAATCTCGTGTTTAAGACGTTCTAAAACGTATTAGAAGAGGTGGGGCGAAGCTATAGCTTTCACGTTACGTAGAAGGAGATATTTGCTTGGTAGTATAACTAATTTAAACACATAACGATTTGATTCGTAAGGAATGTGACAGCTTTAAAAATCATCTTTCATTATAAATATGCTGGCTTCAAAATTAATTCCCTGAATTCAAAAGGTTGCTCTCTTCAGGAGTCCTAAGATCAGTGGTTTTAGCTTTTCAATGACACCGTATCATTCCGAGCTGAATCAGCTGATCGTGAGTTTCCTATGTCCAGTGATTCCAGTCTTTTTATTATCCATTAATTATATTAAACTAAGTAATTTTTAAACTTACTTGATAGTAAAACTGTGACTGTCGATGCGCGTATCCAAAGTTTTGTCCAAATGGATTTTGGTGGAACCAAGCGTTGTTTGTGTTCGCCATGATTATTTGTTAACTTTTCTCAGTGCCAGCGAAAATTCAACAATTCTTTGGAGTTCTGACAAAAGATATAACAATTGTAATTGCTATATTCGTTTAATGAAGGCAACTGGGCGTTCTTTATGTCGCTTAAACTTGTACCCTTTTGATTTCATAGGAAAACATGACCTGTAACTTTGTTAGGCACGCACTGCTTGACTATTCCTAATTAGTAGCTCACGCTTTGGAATCAGGATAGTTTAACTTTTAAGGGTGGTGCAGCAACAAGGAAAATACTTAATCTGAAGCCCACTATCAGGGCGGGGAATAAACGCACTCATAACAAAATGCGATTATTTAATAATGGATAGGATGACAAACACTTACATGTCATCATCAGTGAATGACATAAATATATATATAGACGCTGCCTATTTTCATACATGCGTCCCCAATATTAATACAATTATATACAGTAGCAAAAAATGATTTTGTATGAACGATGCAATTTTGATGAGCATGCATATAATATGCACCGGAAATCCGCCTTGCAAAGCTTCTTTAATTTGCACGTAGTATAATAGAAACTGTTCTAATATAAACCGCGCATAAAGAATGTAATTGTAATGCAATTTTGCCAAAAATGTTTGTGCTAAAGAACTAGGCTCCTAGACGACCAAATTGAGAATTACAAACAAGCTTATGTTAATGAGATTCTCTCATAACAAGATCAAAAACAGAATGTGAAAGTCATCATGCACATGTGCAATAAGTGTGATGTGGGTGTTTTACACTCCCCCAAATATTTCCTAGATAATTATCTCACTGCATGGAAGGCTATTATAGGGATGTGAGGGATATTTTACAGAAAAAAATGTACAATTGAACGCAAAGAACTTATATTTCCATTGGCATGTTTTCCGATAGTCGATATCTGATAAAGTGCAAAATAAATGGAATGACAAAGGTCCCATGGACCCTCAGGATTAACGTACGTTTTTTTGCTTATTTTAATAACCTGCAATCTCTTGCTGCATTTGTCATTTTCGGCAAAAAATCTATTCGGTGTTTTAGACCTTTTCAATGAAAGGGCATTTTGCCTAAAGAAACTCAGACTTACGCTCGTTTACAGATCTAAATAACAAAAAATAAATAAAATTATGAATTAAATATAAAGATGTTGTGTGACGGCCGATACAATTAATGTACGCTAGTTTCTCTGCTTGTTGCATGGGATATACTGTACTAGATCCCGTTGTATTTGCGCGTCCATATGAAAATAGAGCGATTTCTCAGCAACAGCTAGCCATGCCCAAATACTTTTGAGTATTTGAGTGTATAAATAAGGCTGAGTGCAGTTAATATATTTTAATACCGCGAGTCTATAGTAATACAAATCTTGGCTTATATGTTTAGCATATATGCATGTTCTGAGAATTATCAAGAACAATTCTAAAATGGAATATTCCACATGCACTTTACAATAATACTTGTCACAATAACAAAGTAAAGTATTTTAAGCATCATGACGTGTCAACCGCCTGCATGTGGGTGAATATACAACCCACGCACCTTCATATTTTCATCATCGCTTGAAACTCTGCGTTTTCCCAGTTCGTGTAAATCTTTGAGAAGAATTTTGTAGGCGGAAGAGTACTAACGAATTAGGCAAAGTCGTTTCTATATATATGGATATCATAATTCGCCCATGACTGGTAAGCATGTGCAAATATTTCACACAGTGGTTATTATACGTCATTATACGCCTTTAACTTGAACTATTATACAAATTTCAAAAACTCATTAATAATTCATGAGGAAAACACAAAGAAAAATCATATGGCGTGTCGTATCTTTATTTGTGATAGAAATTTCCCTTGATGTACATAAACTTTAACTTAGATTTTCTGGACTTACTCAACGTATTTTTTGAAAATTACTTCGCTAGATCGATCGTTTTTGAAGCAATTTAAAACATTCGCAGTGCTGTTTTATAAGAGCTAAAGATACTCGGCTTCGCCTCGTATATTTATATCTAATAAAACACTGCTGCTCATGTTTAAATAGTACATAAAGCTTTACAAATACGACTTGAAAAAAGATGTGAATAACAAATAATATATAACATATAAGTACACACGATTAATTTGACGCCCTAGTTAGTTAAATTGACTATTACATTGAATATTACATTACTATTGAATATTACAGCTGTTCCTAGAGTAGAATGTGAAACATATAAATAATACGAAACTACGGCTAGATAATTTCAAAGACAAACGGGTCAGTAACAATTCAGAGGGTTTAGAGAATAGTTAAAAAGGTCTGTGTGTCATACCACTGACTATCTCCAGGGGCGAAACTTGAGGGGAGGTATGGGGGGGGGGGTGACCCCCCCAAAAAAAAAACACAAAAAAAACCCAGAAAAAACCGAATCATTTGGATTGGCAGGGCAATCAAAGATTTTAAATGATGGAATGTAGAGTAATTAAGTAACTTAGAGGACTTTCGGAGAGAATTGAATAGATTTATAGACCTAAATTTTACAGATATTGGTCCAGAAATAAGGGTTTCACCCTTGTTTTAACGGGAATTTGTACCGAAAAATTTTTTTGACCCTTAATTTAACTGGTTTATGTCCGTTTTGCAACCCCCTCCCCCCCCCCCGATCGCCAACATTTTGGGAAAAAATAGTGACCAGAATTAAAAATTTGCTGCAGGGCATCATCGGTTTGGCAGGGCAATTCTGGCAAACCCCCCGAATTAAAAGGGGCTAGTTTCGCCCCTGACTATCTCATGCTCACAAATCTTCTTAATATATTCAGCCTTTGCGTCTTCAGCATAAATTTCGCATTGGATTAAAAAACTGAGAAATTTGTAACTTCTGGTCGCAAAAATAGGATTAACATACTTTTTTGTTTATTTTACTAGCCTGCAATTTCTTGCTGTATTTGTCATTTTCGGGAAAAAATCTATTCAGTGTTTCAGACCTTTTCGATGAAAGGCAGAAAGAAACTCAGGCAGAGATCATGGCATTTCTGAATTCGTATTAAGCGACCATTTCGAACTCTATCGAAGCAAACTTGGGAAGATGTAGTGGTTAATGGATGATGCCATGCATGTTGTTATGCATGTTGTTATTTTCAGTAAACATTTCCCTGCACCCAAAATGGTGGAAGTCAAACAATTACACATGTGCTGTGACGTCACTTGTAAGGCCTGAACAGTGAACTCAGTATATATCTGAATCACGAAATTTGGTCATTCGTCCCATGAGAAAACTGAAGCGAAGATAGTGGAATTGAGGTCCAGTACTAGAAGCTATGAAGTTCGTAAACAGTTTTTTTACCATTTTCTCCAGCTAATTCTTAAGTATATACCGTATACTGAAGTAGGACTATAACGCCACAATTTTATCCTCATCAAATTTTATCAAATGCATACGACTGACAATAGACAAAAAGTTTTATTTACAATTATTTATTTGAATGAGTCTGTTCTGGCCATCGTCGGCGTTGCCGTGCCCTAACGATCATGCGACGCACCAGAGGGAATGCTGCAACGCGATTTTCAGTTCTTGAAACTAGTGACAAAATCGTTCATGAAAGAAAGTTTAAAAGACGTGCAGGGACACCGAAACTGGGGGGCAGGAGGGGCAGCTGCCCCTCTTGCCCTTTACCAGGAGGGGCAAGGGGGGTGGGCCGAAGGTGGCCTTTTGATTAAAGGAAAATATTTGTTATTAACAGAAAGAATTCGTTCTCGTTATTATAGAACTATATAAACTATATAATATAACAAACTTTTGCTGGAAAACTGTAAGAAATGTATGGAAATTAAGTTTATATGATTCCAGTGTTATTCCAATTCGCTGTTAACGTGCGTGTCACCTCATATTTTTCGCAAAGACCTCTGAAACAAAAATTTGGCTGAGAAGGAGGGCGAAGTTAGAATAACTGTAAAGGGATAACAATATATAAAAAGTAAAATTACTTGAAAGAACTTGATTTAAACGAGCCTCTATATAGCTCAAATTTCGCGTACGACAGCAGTCATTTTGGGCATTTTGGGCTGAATTCTTTTGTGCCAGAAATGCAGTCGTTGAGCTTCAAAAATATCAAAATCCTCTGGGGGAGAACCGCAGATCTCCCTATTTCTTTACAAATCAGAAACGTGATTATGGCAGCGTTAAACTCCATGCAGATGTTTCGTAAACGTCCTTTAATATATATCAATTCAAAAGTGCCCTTCGACGAAAGTCTGCCCCCTTTGCCCTCTCGTCGTTCCGGTGTCCCTGAAGACGTGTGTAGACCAAATTACTCAAAATGTCATAGCACTTCTGAATATTTGAGAACTCCGCATACTACGTACAAGAATCAAAGTTATCTATCGGTGAAAATAATCTGGACGTGCACGTAGGACATGGTACAATGAAATTCATAACATTCACAGAATAAACAAATAATGAAAATCCCACAGCACGGTGGTTTTATAGATGTCGTCCATGCTCTGTCTTTACAACCGAGGGAAACTCTTGCACAGATGTTTACGTCTTGCATGTGCATGCGCACTGTTAATTTCAGGGAGTTAATTTTAACTCTGGTGGGGTTATTTTGAACCTTATCATACTCCACATTTGGAGTTAAATTTGGTTCAAAATAACTACAGTATACTGCACGGGAGTTAAATTAGTTCCTTCAAATTAACAGAGTTGTGTACAACGCCTACTTTTAAGCTCCGCGAGAATTGGTCCTCGTGCAGCGATCGAATTAATTGGCTCAGTAGAGCTCATCTTAACTATAAAGCCCCTGTCCCTGTCAGTCTCTTACCTGCCTCAAATTGCATTAAATTCATACAATTGAAAATACAAAACACGTTTTCTGTGCAATCATTTATTTATAACAGTTTGTCTTTATTTCATTCCATGATATTATGGGACTGCGAGATTGTCGTTTTCAAACAAATCCATGATATGTCTTACTGATGGAAAGTCGCAGAGATCACGCCTATGATGATCATTTGTTTAAAGTTAAATATTTTTCACTGAGCACTTTCTAATGATGAAAAGTGTCGGTGCACGAGTATTTAGCTAGGGAAATGGAGCCGTTGAGTAATACACTGCATAAATATATTGCTGGACTTCAAACTCAGAACATGCAAGCTTAACATACATGCGCCCTTTACTTTAAGACCTATATTCAGTTGCATATATATAGGAAGGCATGTTTGAGTTTTTGGTCTTATTCTTGTTAAAAAGTTTGCGAAAAATCGAATAAAAATCAGAAACGCCGAGATATGTTGCTCATGCAGCCTCCGAGACGGTGATGATGACATTCTAGAATTACAATTAAAAGTAATTTTGATTCACTATAATAAAATAATAGAGCGTAGTTCAAATTAATCACACTCCAGCGGTTATAACTACAGTATACTGTATTGCACATGAACAAGCTGTTAAAATACATTGTATTTTAAAATAAAAAGGTAAACTTTGCTACGTTTATGGCAATAACCGTATATACCTACAATAACATAGTGCATGTAGGGAAATAGCAAAGTAAATGATTATTTGATTCAGTTAAACATGCTGTACAACAGATTATAAAGGCTATTTCGTACGAGTTACGACGTTTAAACTGTTCTCATGCACCGACTCGTGCAACGTTCTCTATAAAAGTATGATTTGTAAACTAAATGCAAATCACACGAAAATATATAGTTGGCTTTATAAACGGACTACATATTATAAACATATTTAGTTCGAAGGGTAAAGAAAACGATATATTATATTATATTTCCCTGAAAAATTGGGCCATATAATCATTATAATTTTTGGTTGTACATTGATCCGGCATAATTCTTCTTATGCAATGAAACAAATTGATGGTCAAAACCTCACAGCATCCATGATGGATGATGCATGAATGCAATTGTGATTGAATTAAATAAAGCATGCCATCAGTCACTTTCGAGCTATATTTTCCAAGTAAAATTGACCAGCTCAAATGAATATGTGTCGATTAGCAAGCACGCCGTGGTGTTCATGGTTTTGCGTCGCGAAATTAAGCCATCGAGTTTTACCTTGAAGGCAAAAGTCGTCTTTTAAAGCGTCTACAAATACTTGCGACATATTCAAAGTCTTAACCCAGTGTCCACATTACCTGCCCTGCAGCTGTACAAATTCAAGCTTTGTCTCCAAGATTACTGATAAATTATGAAATATTAAATGAAGAGTAATATTCTTAATACAGTGTACAAATTTCGCTACAATTTGATTTGCTTTAATTCAATGTTCTTACCTTCCTATTACTTCACCAACGTTCCAAGATTATGTATAGCTGTAATGCTCTTTTAAACCTTTTTATGGCTGCAATTACTTTGATCCCTTATTCGAAAATCGTTATCAGAATTCTACACGTTGCAAAATGAAGAGGACTGATTTTGTTAAATTCAGAATCATAGACAAATTAAACCAACGAAATGCGTGTGCGTTTTACCGAATTTCTAGTATGTAACACATTTTATATGTATTGCGCATGCTTGGTTGACACATGATACACTAGGATTAATATGCGCCATTGTTCCGCATTAAACATCCTGTGTACAGAATTTCAATAGCGAAACGCGCAATTTGCTACATTTTTCAACTATATTCTTCACTTTTCTCATGATGTAAAATGGCATGACGCAGAAATTTTAAAACATATGTTAAAATTAAGAAGAATCTATGTATAATATCCTATTTTCATTTTTGTTGTAGCTATAGTGTATATCTGCATGATCATATATGCCAACAGTCTATAATAATCAATATTTTAGTTCTACAAAAAGTTCTATTCGCTCCCAATTTTCCACGAAGTATATTTGTACTTATCAACTTTCATTGATAAAGTGTGATACAAAGAGACTGAGACTTCCCAGGGAATCTCCGAAGATTTTATACATGTAATATCGTACGAAGGCAAGTATAGCCTAAGTTTGGTATAATTATATTCGACCATGCATGCAAGTTATTTTCAAATCAGGTTGGCTAAATACGAATGCGACGATATATAATTTGCTCTCCCAACCTTCCGCGTTCCACACGTATACGCCTTCAATTAAGTGAACGATTTGGTAAATGGGCCGCACCGTGTGAATCTTCCTTGAGTTCCTTTTCTCAAATGTGAATCTTCCTTGAGCGGTTCCTTTTCTCAAAATAACTTTACTATTACTTAATGCATGTATTGGTCTTACTGTAATATGCAATATTATTTTTATCACCGTTCATTTTAATAAAAACGTTGTGCCCCCAAACTTGGCGTACTTCTTGATGTTAAACGCGACAAGAGTTTCAAGTGATGACTGCATTATAGCAATGCATGCACACAATTATAGTCTTAAAAAATAAAGTTTGCTATATATATATATATATATATATATATATATATATATATATATATATATATATTCATTGCCAATAAACATTAGTGTTGAGACCCGATATTTAGCAAAAGAAGCTTGACTTTCAAGTTTCAGCCAGGTTTCTATGTAATATCACTGGCGCATTTAAAGTGATAGTTGTCGAAATTGAAAGGTGTCGCATATCATGATTGTATATCATAATGTTTTATGTCCATGCACTATTTCACAATTTTAATTGTATAGTTGAAAACATACCGCAAGACTCAATACATACCGCAAGACACAATAAATGACGGCACGCAAACTATGTTTATTACACCATGCAACTATACAATCTGGAACCATGTTCAGAACATTAATAGAATCATTAGTGTAATAGCAAATACAAAGCAGAAAACATGTCGCAACTGACTTTGGAACAGCAGAAATAATCATGAGAGCTTTGCCTAACCAATTAACCATCATCAGTGAGACGGGAAAAACCATTTGTAATGTTCCTTCTTTAATAATCATTACCTAAGGGTGTTTCCCTCGTTCCTGACTGTCTTTGTTGAAAATAATAAGGATTATACAGAAGTATTAATAAGTCACTTTAAAAAAAGATCGGTGCGTTTGGTGTTGCACATATGTATAGTTTATTGGTTTAATAAAAAATTCCGAAGACCACCGTACCACAGTAGGCCTGACAAAATAGACTGGCTTGAACAGGTTCCATTATTTAAAATTTATAAATTAGATAGAACATAACAATATATCGTTAGTTTGTGTATTTCACAAGAACATACAGGATAGGGCGTCTAAATTTGCTATAGCTTGATGAGTATAGTCTATATAGTCTATATACTCTGATATTAGCATGTTTTATAGTAAATCAGTGACATAGCAAGGCTTGAATCTTCACTGCCTTAAACTGTAAAAGGTCTATGACAAATATCCTGACAAATCACAAATTATTTTTAAAAAATTTGACATAAATCAGTGGCTATATGTCTTGTATTGTACTGAACCACCAAATAACAAATAATACATAAAGCTACATACGAGCAGAACCGGAGCACCGCTATTTATTGCATCAGGTTAATTAAACCAATTCATCTACATATATATATATATATTATACTTCCTTAAATTTAAATATTTCCTTCCAAATACCTGTACTTGACCAATTTTCAGAATGCGCAATTTGTTTCCAAAGAGTATACTTGCAAACCCCCTATTTCCCTTTACATATATACTGATATTAGAGCTGCACCTTACATCAGTTATACGCAAAAGTAATCAGTAATTTTCATGTAAACACCTACCTTTCAGTCCTTGCCTCACGGAACGAACGCGGAATGAATTGTTTTTATATAGCAGTCACTGCGGTGCATGCTACGTACAGTACACATTAACGGCGAACAGTCTTCGGAATAAATGACGTTACGTACTTTTGTAAGGCAAATATATGACATAACCATTCACTTTTTTTAATAACGTTTTCTCCATAGGCTGATTACTGCTAGAAGCGCGCTAAAAGCGCTAATACGGAACGAAAGGGAAAATCCCTATGCTTATTAACCAATCAAATCGCAGATAAAGTCAATTCATCACCGCCCACACACAATTTTGATTGACATCGTGTTCCGGTCAAACCGTAGTGCAAAGTATGGACTTAAGTAACGAACTCCTATATAAACAGGATTTTAGTAAAGGAACTGAAGCAGGTAAGTTAGCAGCCTGCGGATAACAACCGCCCGGTTGTCTCGTAGCCCGAAAACGTAATTTAGGAACATCAGTGAAATTTAAAGGTAGGCCTATACCTCTGGGTTTTTGGGCATTTCACTCGATTGAACAAGGATTCTGTAAATGGAAATTGCGAGTGTGTACATGTTTAGACCTGCAACTGATACGCGTTCTGGCAGGAATCGAACATGCGGCGCCACATGCATGAACATGCGGTTATGGAGCTCGATAGCTGGACCATATAGCTCAGTCAGTTAGAGCCAGGGGCGGCGGAACATATTTTATTTTTGGGGGGGGGGCTATATTTTACATTTTACCTGATTTTTTTTCGTGATTAAAATTTCTTTTCGGACATACAACAAAAAATTTCTCCCCCCCCCCACTTTTACTTCTGGCGCGGGGGGGTCTAAAGCCCCCTAGCCTCCTGGTTAGGTCTAAATAAGTGTATAAAATTCACACTAGAAATTTCAATCTACAAAATCGTATACCTCTGTGGCCAGTTGTTCTAAAGCCGGTAATCATATAGGTTGAAGATACCTTTATTTACGGTATTTCTGTACTACGTTTGGGCAAATAAAATAAATAAATTAATCCTAGGTTAACCCAAAATGTCAAAGCTAATTTCCTATGTAACAGCCTATTTATAAACTAGATCCTGTGTGGGTAAATAGAAGCTTATTCCATAAAGTTTTAAACAAACATACGTGCAGAATTCCTGGTTACATTAAACCAGACTATGGTATAGGATACGAGATAAAATATAACCTGGAAATTTAAACGCAGTGTTTTAGAGCACATCACAGCAGGGTTAAATCAGGGGTGTGCGTGCTATAGCTAGGGATGAGGCGACAAGAATTGTTTTGGGTCCCTGGCATTATGATTTATGGCACATAATTGCCCATAAAATCAAGAAATTGGAAATCAAGATTATTAAGACATTTTGAAAATCAAGATTAAGACAAATCGAAAGTTCAAAGTTGTAAGCATTGTAAGCACGCTGACCGAAACCATACAAAGGCTCGTCAAATAGTAGTAAATCTTTATTAGATTCCCATTTACTGTGACAATACTGAAATCATATAAATCGGCTTATAGAATATAGTTTATCAAAAGTTACAACTCGCATTGCCATACAGTGGGACTAGTTGTCACAGACTGTCTGTAGTTTGTCAAACGCCCACGACTGTCACCAATGGGCATGGTATTTATCATTGTAATTAGCCATTCCGAAGTTGATGAGAGGACTGGGGATGAGTGTTAAAAAGTGCCCAAGTTCATTCTCGTCCCCAGGCCCAAGCTCGGGCGGCCCTCACAATGGCCCTGGTTCAGGCTGTTGAGCTGCGTCGGAATCGGCTTGGTAGCACAGCATATGCATTCCTCCCTAAAAACATGGCGACCGCAATGAATGCAACTGTACGTGGAAGACTTAATACTACAAAAAGCAATATATTTTGCACTTGCAAAAACAAATAATACTCAAATTAAGTTAAAGGAAGAGCAGAAAGAAGCTATTCGTTAAATAGTGAATGGAAGGGATGTTAAATCGTTGATATACCAACTTTTACTGTCCATGTTGGACTACATTAATTCGAGAAAAAGAAATATTTCTGCCGTGAGGCCAGAAACAATACACCCTTTCGATAATTACTTCACAACTACACAGTTTTCAACTTAGGACCGCCTTAAATGGAAAGGATTTCAAGTTCTATTTGAATTATGACCCTAATAACGCTTCATAGGTTTCCACTACTGCACTAATATCGCTTTTGTCCCGCTATATTTGTCGCTGTCAAAACAAGATGGCTGACTCATGGTTCATGTTTAGTCGATGTTGACAGCTTGAATCGAAGAAAAAAAATTATAATACAAAGCGAAAAACAGAAAGTGATATGCCGCATTCAAAAATACGTTATTCTTTGTTTGTTTTTGTTAAGTTCTATCTGTTAAGTCAATAATTGCTGCATTGGGCCTTGGGCAATGATTATTTTAAATTAATTTTTTTAAATTTAAATTCATTTAATTTGTTTAAATTTATTTTTAATTCTGTCCCTGATAAAGGCACAAGTATGTGATAAGCAGGGTATCATAATCGAGGCGAGGTTATATCGTTCCTCAAGTGATAAAACTGATCACCCCGCCCGTCATATGATAACCTATAATATATATATATATATATATATATATATATATATATATATATATATATATATATATATATATATATATATATATATATAACTATATATATATAT
>CACRXK020004597.1:0-26511 GCA_902702795.2 Paramuricea clavata | reverse complement strand
GAACCATATAGTGACAACATACGACTTCAAAATTTCGCCAGTGCGAACAGGGCGTTCATAATTTTACCGAACGTTTTGGTCGGTAATATCAATTTACCGACGATTGTATCAATTTACCGACGATTTTCAAAATGTACCGACAATTAAAACAAAATTGGCGGGTGTCACAACAACACTACCCCCCTCTGGTTGGTACGCCCCTGGTAACTGCGGTTATTAATTGAGCAAATCTTTATTTATGCAAGATTATGTGCGCAGTTCAAATACGGCTGACAGAAACGAACCGAGTTAACAAAATTATGTTGCATTTATTGAAACGAAGCTAAGAAGAAAAGGCAATCGGGATAGAAGACGAAAATTTTATGCTCAAAGTGATTATTTAGTGTTCAGAGTGATACATTGTATTAAGTATTTTGTTTAATTTGACTCTATGATTTGACTAGACAGGCAATTTACTGGCCTTTACTAGATAATCGGCTGTCTGCATGTGAAAACGAACGAATTACGTATGCTCGATGTAGATTACTTCTGGAATTCGTTGACAATGTGAGCACGTCACCGCTGGGTAGCCTAGACTACATCGTCAGAAAGGCTTGGCACCTTCAATATTTTGAGCACCGGTGCCGATTTTTGTCGCGTAAAACGCTTGTCGTATCAACCGTGGACTTAATATACTTAACAATTATTGAATGGGTTTAGCACGATATGAAGAATTATCAAGCCCGAAGTTTGCCGTTATCAACCGAAGCCGAAGGCTGAGGATGATAACGGCAAACTGAGGGCTTGATAATTCTTCATATCGTGCTAAACCCATTCAATAATTGTTTTATTATTTATTTAAAAAATTCAAAACAAACATTTGTATTTTATTTGTATTAAGAAAAGTCCTTAGTCCTTCGGCAGCCGTCGTTGCGTCATATCAATGGCGTCAGCGAGTCAATATGATTCTCGTCGTCACAGTAATATGGCGCAAACGCGTCCAAATTTTTTTCATATTGACTCTTTGACGTCATTTCGCTAATATGAGTGTGAAAAATCCGTATATATTTGGTTAGCCATTGAGTTGATATGACAATTTCACAGTTGGTTGTTAGCCAATCAGAAACCAGGAATTTTTTAAATAAATAATAATTATTATTAAAAATACCTGAAGCGTTTTACCAGTCCAAATTGTTTTGTGCCGAGATTGAAGTTTATAATGCTGTGCGGCACCATACATTGAGTTCTCTGAAATCTACGTAACTTGAAGTTTGATATATGACTTACACAGGACATTTTGGATTTTGCTGCCAAGAAGAACTATATATTTTCTAGGGCCGACATCTCGTTCAATAGAAATAATAGTAGAGGCATTTTTGCAGATGGAATTTTTGCCCGACGAAGGGCCTTCCGAACTATGCAGAATCATATTCAAGAGATTTATCGAGATTACTGTCTAATGTTTCAGGTTGCAGCTCGTGGCTTGGATATCCCACATGTGAAGCACGTGATCAATTTTGATATGCCAAGTGATATCGAAGAATATGTCCATCGTATTGGTCGTACTGGTCGTGTGGGAAACACAGGTACTTTTCATCGCCTCGAGGGAAGGCAGTATAAATTTTTAAAACTGAGAGGACTGCATATTGAAATGACGATTGAACAGTTGAATACTTTGATCAGGGTTCGTACGGGTCATGGAAAACCTGGAAAGTCATGGAATTTCAATATTCCAAAATCCAGGCCTGGAAATCCGGGAAAATCAATTTTAGTCATGGAAAGTCATGGAAAATTGAAATTTTACAAAACATTAACAAAGTATTTTACTTCATTCAATTTACCAGTCATAACAATAATATGAACTGTTGTTATATAATGGATTTTTGCAAGAGCGAAGTGAATTTTGTTCTTTTATGATATCTGTTATCGTTAAAATATTAACGAATTTCAGAAATTCCAGACATCCAGGTCATGGATTTTGAAAAAAATGGTGATGGGAAGTCATGGAAAAGTCATGGAATTTTAAATGGGAGAAGGTGTACGAACCCTGTTTGATACGCATATTTTAATTATTCTTGACTCAGCTACAGTAGGACATGATATAATTTACCTGCAACTTTATTCTGACGGAGAGCGCGTCATTTGGAGCATTGGATGAGGCGTCGACACCGCAGTATGAATTGGCTTGTTTGCATATTCATCATATTCATTTGCATAAATGTTGATAAAAAGTTGTTTCCGAGTTTTGCATTAATTTGCAACCAACGTTGCGATTGGACAACTTTACGTTTCACATGTCACTTTCGCTTCCGCGTTGAGTCAAGACAATAACAAACCGCAAATAAAGCATTTTTTTTAACAATATGTACATTTTAATCATACAATGAAACAGAAATAGTAACTAAAACAGCAAAAGTGCCAAAGAGGAATTTATAATTTCGGTTTGTTATTGTTTTGATTTAACACGAAAGAGAAAATGACCGTTGCAAAACGCAAAGTTACACCCCATGTCATCACTATTTTGATGTGAAACATAAAGTTGTCCAATCACAACGTTGTTTGCAAAACTCGGAAACAATTTTTTATCGCGACGTGGGGTAACTCTTGAATGTAAATGGAAATATCCAGCATAGTGAAGGGCTGCATAAGAAGTGGAAACACAATAATAACTTGTTCTCTTCCACCCATGTAGGTTTGGCCACCTCATTCTTTAATGACCGCAACAGAAATATCAGTAAAGTGCTGGTTCAGATATTGACTGAAGCAAAACAAGAGGTGCCTACTTGGTTGGAATCAATTGCTGGTGAATATCACGGCGGTGGATCTCGCAACAAGAATTACCGACGGTATGTACAGAGTTATGGATCCGAAGCCTTAAAATCTCGCAGCTTGTCAATAAGATGTGTTCGCACTGCTTGTTCCCAGTTGTTGACAAGTCTTGAACAAATTGTTATCGTCTTGTAACAATGTTGATGAGGCCAACAGAGGCAAGAAGTTGTTCCAACCAGTCTGATACCGTCTACACGTAGCAGGTTAACAAGTTGATGACAGCAAGCTCGTAGGAGTCTGTTTAGTCTATTACCGCTGTCAGCCAAGTAACCTTGTGATAACAACTTGTTCCAGACTTGTCACCACTACTGGGAACAAGCAGTACGAACACATTGTGATATCCTGCATCAACTTGACTTTGAATTTACAATATGATTAAATTGTTAAACACGTCCGAATTTATCAACACATTAAATTCGCGACGCATGTTGAACCCTAACCCAAATCTAACCCCGATTCTAAACTTGACGACCTTTTTTCCACCCCCGGCCCTACCTACCTCCCTCCTAAGGCCCGACGTACCTCCCTCCTAAGGCCCTATCTACCTCCCTCCTAAGGCCCGACCTACCTCCCTCCTAAGGCCCGACCTACTACCTTCCTCCTAAGTCCCGACCTACCTTCTTCCTAAGGCCCTACCTACCCCCTGCTAAGGCCCGACCTACCTTCCTCCTAAGACCCTACCTACCTCCCTCCTAAGGCCCGACTTACCTTCCTCCTAAGGCTCGACCTACCTCCCTGCTAAGGCCCGACCAAAAGGCTTGTCTAATGCTTGTGGTTTTATTTCGAGTCGCGAGTTTATTGTATTAGTAAATTCGGACGTGTTTAACAATTTACTCGTATAGTAAATTCAAAAGTCGAGCTCATATTGTGATATCGGCTTGACAACAACCATGTTACAACTTATGTACCGGTCTGTAACAACTTGCGCGTTTTTACGTGTTATTTAACTTATTGTATTTATATTTTTGTCTGTAAATAGTTCTGGCACCAGTGCATTTGGTTCCCGTGATTACCGTCAACAAGGAAGCCGTGGAGGTGGTGGTGGTTACATGCAGGGTAATCCTGGTTATGGTCAAGGTTATGGTGCTGGTTATGGTGGTGGAAGCTATGGTGGTGCGCCGTATGGTGGAGGTGGTGGCTATTATGGTGGTTATGGTGGCTATGCTCCACGTGGCAATCCTAGCAACATGGGTGGTCGTTCTAATGACTGGTGGAATTAACAAGTATTGTGTAACGTTTCATCTTTAACATTTTATTATTCAGTTATACTTGGGTTATGTTCTGTTATGTTTCAATCTTGGTAACGTACCTTTTGGAAGGGCTTCTGCGTTTAATAACTTTAAATAATAACGGCGGTGGAAATGTGAAATTTACTGTTTCTGCGGCGAATGTTTCGAAGACTAAATTTCGAATATGGCTGGCGGCTTCATGTGTCCGTCAGCTCCAATCTTTTGAAAAACCTTTTTGTGGTATGGAAGGGCAAACCAAATATGAATGTGGAATAAAGGAGAAATGGGATTCGTATTTATTTACGAGTACATAAAGATGTTGATAACATTTGAACAAGCGAGTTGCTTGGTGGCAGCCGTTCAGAAGACGATCAATCAAAGACGAAGTTCTAATTGAAGAGTATTGAAGCGAATTCAAATGTTTTAGCCAACATTGGTCGTTTCGCTCGCTCCAGACGTGTCCCGTTAGAGTTCCACTTTGTTAGTATATTATAATTTCATTCATTAAAATGTAAGCATGCGTTCATTTTTCTACTCATATTTATTCTCGAATCACTGCAAACCGATCCTTGGATCGTCGAGCCACTAGTTACGTTCGGCATATAACACGTGGAGAATATTATCATTGGGGATTTTGTAGCTACATATTTGAAATCGTTGGAAGAATAAGAGAAATACAGCAATTTATCTTCTCCAGCAAGTCGTTGTTATTAGATGTTTAGAGAAAAATAAACTAATCCAAGAGTCCATTTGGCATACGTTACAAACGAAGTACATAAGAGACATTAAAAGCCCGTTTACACTTGCAATTTTTGCTGCGATTTCCGTCTTTTAATGGATGTGAACGAGTGGATGAGTTATGAATGTTCAGACGAGGCAACATGTACTCAGAACATTCGTAATTCGTCTACTCGTTCTCATCCATCAGAAGAAGGAAATCGCACTAGAAATCGCAGCAAAAATTGCAAATATAAACGTGCCCCTAAGATTCACTGGAAACCGTTGACTGTAAACGATAATTGCAAATCGACTGTGAACATAAGTTCCACACGATTTCGACGACCTATGCTTCAATTTCAACATACATGCAAAGTGTTTTAACTTCTAACGGCTTGCTGTTAGCAGTTTGTCGTCAACGTCAATCTTAAGGTCTCGACTGCCATTATGCTTATCTCATTCAATTCGTGTGAACCAGACGTTATCCTTAAAATTTTTGTAAACTTGCAAATTCCTACGATAATGTATATTACATGGCAAATTGCGTGACATTTAAGAAGTAATGATGCATTAACATTTAGTCGGGGAAGATAAATTGCTTTTCGTAAGATGTTCCAAAAGTTACGGATATGTCAAATTCCTCATGATATTGAAGATTATTTTAGCTACACTTTAAGAATTGTACGTTTGGTCACAAATGTTTTGTTTAATATTCCACGTCAAGTATATACTACACACTTGCTTACTCGGTGGTGGTTTTAATAAATTTCCAAGTTATCTCTAGTACAAGCTAATAGTAAAATATTAGCGATATAGTTTGTAGTTATCAAACTGGAAACTCTAATAAAACTCTAATGAAAGTGTGACGATATTGTTAAGCCCCCATACTACCATTGTCGGGTATTGCAACCCATGGTAATATACAATTATTTTAATTTCATAGTATAAAAGTCTATCATAATATAAATATTCGGTTTTTAAATTATGCAAGATTCACACAAAATCATCTCGCAAATTGCGCGTAGCGAGTTGATTCGTGCAATGTGTGGAAAAGAAGTTCAAGTAACAGGCGATGTTATACGGGACAACTTGTAACAACTTACAATGCAAACGAGATTACACAGGGCTAAAAATATCGGTCAGAGACTGTCTGTCAAAATGTTCGATGACTTTGAAAATTAATATCAGCGCAATGTGGAAAAGCCATTTGAATCTTGGCAATGAGTTTCTAAAACCCACGGTGAAAACCCCGCACTTGATTATTTCTGGTTCACTTTTTAACACCTTCCTCTAATTCTCCATTTAACATACGAGCCTCTAGGCCTGGGGCCAGTTGTATCAAGCCCGTTTAGCTTAAACGGTGGATAAGTCAAAATTAAATAACACTGTTATATCTCTCGTGAATCAGTCAACTTAAATACTCTGCACTGAATATGTAGTTGTAAACAATATCGTTCTGTTAATGTTCAAAACTTCTAGTTTGGTTGTTGAATGAATCTATAGGCTTGCTTTCTATTTTGAGCTTAACCACCGTTTAAGCTAAACGGGCTTGATACAACCGGCCCCTGGACTATAGGATTCATTCTGATTTACTTTGGACAAAGTTACAGCTAGGCCGGACACCAATTCACCTCAGTTTCACTTATAAGTCGGATAGAATATCCAGTTGTTTCCGCTCTACGTCGGACAATTTCACGAATGGGTTGGACAATGTCCGTGAGCGACCGATATTATAAGACCTGGTGTTAAAAGTTGTCCTGGGTAACATCACTTCAATGGAACGGCTGCATTACTCTGCATCCAGTTTATATATATATAGAACCTGTATAGAACTATAAATACTCTCAGAGTTTTGTACAGATAGGTAGAAATATTCCAAGGTAATTTAATGTTGTAGGTTATAAATATAAATTGCATCGAGTAAGCTCATTTGTAATGAGGCTCGAAATATTTATTATCAGTGAACGCTATATATGTATAGAGTCGTGCGCTGTTCTTTTTTAAAAAAAATAAAAGAAGGGAATTTAAACTAATTCTCTTCTATTTTATAAACGTGACTATCACCAAACTAGGTTCGATTTATCTTGCATGCGAAGACACCAGTTGGAACTGTTGATTGGGCATCCAAATTGTGCATTCTGCACAGCCATTGGTTAGACAATTAGGTTTAGGGGGTTATTGATGATTTCATTTTCAACAGTTTTGCTATTATATCTGTCGAACGCTGTGTAGTTAACAACAATGAAAAAATGTTAGCTATCATCTCGTCTTCATATATCACGACTATCAACAACGTTACCCAATGGACGTTGCTTGTTTGGATGCACAATCAACATTTCAAACTGACTTATTGTTGGACAGATTTTCTTGCCACAGATGTACAAGTCTTTGCATGAGTCACATGCTATATATAGAATGACTATACGGTCAAATTAACTTCCATACTCCATGGCAAAAGGAATCATTTCTAATTCGTATCTAATTTTAAAGTTTAGTTGCGAAGGCGTTTACCAAATATAGTGCGTCGTCACTTAATAGTGTTGTTACATGCTCGTGTGCCGCAAAAGTAAGGATTACGATTGAATTTTGATCCTATCATTGAATTAGGTGAAAATTAACTGCAAAGACTTGCTGTACAAGAAAATCTGTCGTTATCGAGTATTTCTGAAAAATGATAGAGTCAAACATTAAGTTTTGTTTATTGTACTGTAGTTTAACTAGGTTTACGAATATATAAAGCAAGAAGTCCTTTAGTTATCAAGAACATTTAAAAATGTCATTGTTAGAGCAGTTAATAAAATAAAGTTTATAGTTTCATTAGTTTTAGTTTTATCATTTTTTTGTTTGATGTACAGAGGTTTAAAAATCAGTAAAAATCCACTATTGAGAAACAGCAAAAATCATAATTTTAGCCCTTAACTTGACCCACCTGGAACTTTGCCAAAATGCAATTAGGCTGAAAACAAAATGCATTTTGAAACGACCCTTATAAAGGCAATCTCAAGTACAAAGTTTGAGAGAAATCTATTTTTTGATCCAAAGAGGTCATGAGGTTCTTACAGAGACTGCTTCTTAAGCCTGGTTCAAACTAGCAATTCTGTCGGCGACTTTTCTCCTCCTGGAAGATGTGATCAAATGAATGACATGCAAAAAGACTTAGAATTGTTTACTTCTGAAAAGCGACTCTATACTTTTGTGTGCGAGTTCACTCATTTGTATCCGTCAGAAACACAAAATCTCCGACAAAATTGCTAGTGTGAACCAGGCTTTAAAAGTCTTGAAATGAGGTACATGTTTCTGAAAGGTGTTTATTCGGTAACCTGAAACTACCAGTTTGAGCAAGGAAAACAATTAGCCTTTCTCACGAGTCACGCCGCCATTTTTGGGTTGGCTTTTCAGCCGAACTCTGCGAGTTAAGTCCACATAACAACGACTTTTTATAATTTTTTGGACGAATGATGGTAAATTTGCTTTGTAAATGAGAATTAGATGCCACCCAAACGAGAATTATTGTGATTTCAATAACGTGTTTTATTATTAGCATGACAAAATTACTGGATGCTGATTGGTTGAGAGGAGTACAATTGTTTCATTAATTGTACTGCAGTACAACAACTCGTCTTCATATATCACGACTGAAATGATCAACAACGTTACCCAATGGACGTTGCTTGTTTGGATGCACAGTCAACATTTCAAACTGACTTATTGTTGGACAGATTTTCTTGCCACAGATGTACAAGTCTTTGCATGAGTCACATGCTATATATAGAATGACTATACGGTGGCATCTAATTCTCACAACTCAGAAGATGGGTCATTTTTAGTGCAATGTTTCCATGGAAACGTTGCACTATTGTGATGAGTGGCGAAATTCAAGCGAGAGATACATAGAGTAAACTTTCCGGGGGGGGAGTTACAAATGTTATCTCAATGCCATATCTAAAAAAACTTCAAGGTTGGAGAATTTTTAAGTTAAAACGATATTTATAGCAACAGTAAAATTTCATAAATTTGATTTAGCTTGACGATCAATATTTAAACGTCTACATTACAGCAATGTTAAAAGTTTACTGAGATAACAAATATGGGGATTCGTGCCATTAGCACCCCCGTATCTTCAAATTTTCGTGAGAACTGCAAGTCAGCAAAATCAGCACCCATAAATAAATATGACGACGCGTATGAGTGCTGGTCGAAATTTTAGAACAGGCCTTGGGCAAACGATTTAACATGGGTATGTATTATTTCTATGCAATTTTAGACTCTATTTCGGGGCTTCAACTCGCTGCATTTCATACGAGGCCCGAGTTTTTGCATTTCTATTTATGATTTTCTTATATTTCAATTTAAATCTCGTAGCTCAATTTATGTCACGAAATTTAGTTGTACAACTATATTTTATTCTTTCTATGACTGTAGCCAGTATAGGCAGACACGTTATTTTAGAAATAACATGAAATATAATATCCCCGTGCAGTAACATGCAATATCATGTCTATATATAAATGTTCGTCTACAGCTCTGGTTCCACATTTATAGCACGCTCGTTTATATTAAATCTATAATTTCAACCCTAATCTATCTTTATATGAAACTTAATCTGCAATAAAAGCATAGTCCTATAAAAAACAGCATTTTTCTGATATAAAAATATAACTTGCGTGCTGTATAGTCTCATAGTATATACAGTCTGTGAACAGACGGTATACCATCAATAGGTGTCGCAGAATTTGACAGAATTTTTTGTAATATTTTAATTATTCATTTATTCAAGGCCCGCATATTGTAGCCTGTGCCATAGAATAAAGATCCATATAGAAGGGCCACTCAGGGGTGCAACGTGTCCTCGTTTTTTTATGCAAAAATATGCAGTTTACTGGCCAGAAGGCGGAGCAGCCAGCCAGTACAGCGTGTTTATTGGCCAGAAAATGTCATTGACTGGCTAGGAAAATGGCGGCCAACATGCGTAATGCGACATGCGCGAGGACAGAAACTTCAAAGCTTCCGACGTAAGTGGCCCTTCTATTTGGATCTTTATTCTATGCCTGTGCACATGCAGACAGCCGCAATGAGTTTTATTGATATGGATAGTTATGTATAACTTGCATGAATGTATGAGAGATACTAAGATATTCGGTTTTTGTGCCGTAATTGAAGTAAAAAGATAATAACAAACGCGAAGTTTGCTGTTGGCATAATACTAATCGAGATATACTAGCTTTTAATAACAAAGCCTTTGTTTCAATAAATTTAATTGAATTCAAGATTAAAATTTATTATGTCTTAGGTACAGTTCGTAGGTCATCGTGTTACATTTATTTCAATACAATGTCAATGTCAATGACAATGTTTACGTTTATAAAAAGTTGCCAAGTTGGCAAATTTACTGTTTTGGCAATTAATGTGTGATGTGGCCGAAATTATCGGCCTAATCTTATCGTAAGTATAATTTTGTCTGCGTTCTGTATATTAAATAAATTGAGATACTACAAAATAATATACAGGGATATCGACAAAACTAATTTTTTGATACTGTGTTACGTATATAAGCAATTGAGACATCCATGTACAACATTAAAAATGTAGCTTCCGGCAGCTACTGTTAGCTACGTCACAAACGTAAACAAACGCTCGGAAATTTTTGCGACTTGTGGTATGGTTGGACGAAAATGGCTGTACAGTAAGTTCAAAAGTTCCTCTAAAAGTTCAAAATTTCGTCTACTTCAAGCTTACCGGTAATTTACAACAAAATTAATTTGCAACAGTTTTGCATTCGCGAACCGCATCATTTGGACAAATGAATTGCAAAACTATGAACAATATGTTTGAAAGATTTGATATTACCGTAATGACTTTTCAAGTTTTCAGAAACATTGCACTATCCTTGGATCCCTAGTTACGTACTATTAATCCCTAATTGTACTCGCCATCGCATGATTACCTATACTAATTTTTAACAAAATATCAAATATAAAGCCTGTTCTAAACGTCTCATTTTACACGCGCCGAATGCATTCAAAACAGTGGATAATAAGGCATTTCAGCTGATTATCTATTGTTCTGAATCATATAAAATGCGACGTTTAGAACAGGCCTTATACATGGATAGAAATACGATTCCCAACATTGCATGAAAGGTTGCCATTAGTAATCATTGTTGCATGATTATGTAGTTACTGCAGACACTGGAACCAATATAGACATAGCTACTTCATTTGTGGACATGTTGGGTGACTTGCCATGGTACCTGGATGGGCAGTACCGAAAGATTGAAAATGAGTTGCCTTTATATCTAGAGTTTCCCAAGGACTTTGGGAAGAGATTCTCTGGATTCAACCAGCCAGAGCTAACAAAATATCGCAAGAGAAAGCTAGAAAATGTCTCAGAGCAGAAGCTCTCAAAGTTGTCAATTGATGTTCGGGAAGTTATTCCGGCATTGCCCTGCATGGATCGGATGCCTTGAGCACCGATAAAAATTGAGTTTCATCAGATATTGGAGGTTGTTGAGGCTTTTGTATTGAAGTGGAAGGTGAAGAGCAAAAGGGTTCTGTTGTCCCAGTGACAGTAACGAGCATTGAATGTCGACTTGACAAGGAAACCAAGGTGAAGGAGTTGCGGGTGGAAAAGGTGGGGAGCATTAGTGTCTGATGCTTGTGAGCTTGGATAATCAAGTGAAACAATCAGATAACTATCAACCCATCCAATTGAGGCAGTTCCTTAAACCTGGTTTGGATAGGAAATGCATCTATGATATAGAACTATTGAGGACAGATGGACTTTCAGTCAAGTGTGTTCTGTACACACACCAGAGGGTCGTGAAGGGGGGGGGGGCATTCCCATTTCCCACCTGAAATCTTGTGCCGAAGGCACGGAAAATTTTTAAATTTGAATCCCGGAAATGGCATTTGCAGCATTCTGAGACACGCATAATCAGAAAACCCAGAATTCCGGGCGCCAGAGTATGCCTGTTCGCAGGTAGTGCTGTGAAAATATAGTTAACAACAAAAATCATGACCAAAGACACCAAAAACGGATCAAAATTGTATTTTAAAATACTTAAAACATAGAAAAATTGGGAATCGACTCGCATTATCTCAGTCCCATTCCCATTTTTGAGGGCTTCATTTCCCATTCCCAGTGGCCAAATCCCAGTCCCAGCAACCCAAATCCCATTTTCCCAGTCTAAAAATAGATCAATCCCAGTTCCCATTTTACCCCTTCAGGACCCTCGCACCACACTAGTGGTAACAAGCTACAATCAGTTTCAAAAGTCTTGGGACAGATGCCACAAGAACTTTGAATATCAACAAACTACAATCCCACCCGCCCCCTGTTCAATGTTGTGTCCCATTTCTCGTCGGGTTTGATGTGTTTTGGTTTAAACAACATTGATTGGGGTGGAAGGAGGTGGAGGGCAACGGTACTATGTGTAAAAAACTATAATGATCCACTTACAAGCCAAAACTACATGTGTCCCAACAACTTCTGAAAGTGATTGTCTGGGCCCCATATGCCGTAACAACATTGTACATCTCAAAAGTACAGGGAATAGAATGCTCTGCGAACGAAGTATTTCAGCTCCATTTCGTTCACAGAACATCTAATGACATTATAGAACAATTAAGTTTCATTAAAATTCTCAAAGTTAATAATTAACAGAATATGAATATAATTTGTTATATCATAATGCATTCTTAATCACAAAGGATTTATACGTTGTTTGCTTCTACAAATTTTGGCAGAGCACTAGTAGGTTATTTGAGAGGTTATAGTCCGTCAATAAAGATAGGTATCGCAAATGTTTTACGCTAGATATGTGTGATAAATATCGAACTCTACGCAAAAACAAACTAAAATATAGCGGAAAATCTCAGGGTTTACTCGTATATAAAACTCGTATAAAAAATATAAACTACATAACTACATCACAAAAAACATGTGTTTGCGCAACTTGTTCTCAGGGCAGCCTGAGTTCTACCTTCAACTTAAGGTGTCTTTCACACGTTTTTAACAGTCTTCATAACAGTCCCGGGGTTGGTCACCCACGGTGAACAAACAACTAAAAATAAACAAGTTCATTAAGTAAGATATAACTAGTGTTTCTGGGTTTTTTCTTCAGACTTATCTTAGTCCAACTTGCTTCGAACTTCCAAAGGCATGAGGTGTTGAATCGGTCTTCGCAATAGAATTGGTTTCTTCTTATCGTTGCCCAAAACCTTCACCATCACTGAACGAACTATTTTGTCCTTACTCGGAATTAATGTTTCAATCTTAGCTAACCTCCAAAAGGTTCGTGGTTGGTTTCCATCCTTGAGAATAACAACGTCACCGACTTCTATAGACTCCTTTCTGTTAGTTTCTGAACGTGAAGCTTCGCGAATGCTAACTAGGTACTCTTTCTTCCATTGATCCGTAAAATTCTTCAAAATGCGATTCTGATACTTCGCGCGTTTGGTCAATGTTTTATTCGTACATGCAATCTCGAAATGACTGTCACTTGGCGTTGTTGTAATTCTCCGTCCATATATCAGACACGAAGGGGTGAGGGGATAAGAAACACCCTCCTGCTCATCATATATATAAGTCAACGGCCTGCTGTTTAGAGTGCTTTCAATCTCGACTATAACTGTTCGAAGTTCCTCAAATGTAAGGGAAGTACGCCCAAGTGATTTTTTCAAACATCTCTTTACGCTCCTAACCAATCGCTCCCAAAATCCGCCGTGCCACGGCGCCTTCTCCGTTATAAACGCCCATGTGACACCATTGTCTGTTAAGTAGCGTTGAACATTCGTAGCACGAGAAATGGTTCGTATTTCTTTAGCAGCGGCCTTGAAGGTCTTTGCATTATCAGACATAAGTTTTCTAGGCAACCCCCTTCGACTTGTGCTGACGATACCCTTATGCTGACGATACCCAAATTTGCTGCAGCTCTAACAGTTTGATTGAATTAACCGAAAACCTTAATCACGATCTGAGTAGAATCGGTGATTGGCTTTCTAGAAATAAATTACAACACCACCCAACTAAGACCAAAACAAGACGCTCTCTCGAGCGTTAAGTTGCTGGGGCTTTTTAAATAGGCGCCTGCGTGATTTGCAACGAGCGGTAAGAGTATATCCAACGATTTGTGGGCTTGATTTGTAATTGTACATAAGTTTATTAAATAGTGACACGTTGCGACATAATGTATACAGCAAATTTAATTAACTAAGGGACGGACCATTAGAAAAGTGATGGGGGAGGGGGGATTTTCTAAGAGGCAATATTTTTTTTTGTACACCTATAGAAATTTTTTTTCTCACTTGATGGCTGGAAATATATTTTTTTATTAAAATTTATAGGCCTATCTTCCAAGAAAGGAATTTTTTTTGCACTATGCCTGGGAAGATTTTTTCCCCTAATTTTTTCCTGGGAATAAATTTTTTTGGGTTCCCCCCCCCCCATCGGTTTTCTAATGGTCCGTCCCTAAGGTCGTCCTTTCAATGAAGTGGAATCTCACAATCAGGTCCGTTGCACAAGAGTTCATCATATCGCTGAACTGAAGAATTCCTACAGGTCATAAAAGAGATCCACTGAAGAATTCCTGTTAATACCCATGAAGAGAGACCCTGGAAGAATTTCAATTTTTACATTTGACCTCTGAGAAAATCTCATTCAAAATAGCCATTACCAGATTACCCCCAAAAAATTCCACACAGAAATTTGCTTATCCCTGAGGAATTCCAAAGCTAAAAATTTATCACCTCATTCCAGCAGAATTGAAAGCTGAAATAGCCCATTTTGTGCTGGCACTGTGGCACAAGTGTACATATTTGGGCCTTGGGCTATAACAACCCCTTATTCATATTTGAGGATAAATACAGATTTGTGTATTTTTATTTTAACTTGTTTATAACAAATTTTAAAACACAAAAATTGTTTATCAGACAGTTAAGGACTAAGGAGTCGTTTGTGAATTAACCCATTGATTGACAGCACTCTCTCCCTGATGAGTAAAATCCTTGGCATTAGACACAGTAAAATAATAAAGTAGGTTACATGAGGGTACATTGCCACTTAAAGGGTTATATGATATGGACAATCGCATATATTGGATTATTGGTGCGGAATTTAGCTTTTTGCACCTAACTGATGCATGCGATAGACAGTGGTTATATTTCACCTCAGGGCCGTAGCAACCAGGGGGGGGGGGGCTGTTTGAAATTGTAAATTTCGACATACTAAAATGCTGTTTTCTGACCATCGGAATTCTGTCAAATCTTCCCAAAGTTCAGGAAATGGCATTTCAGAGACTCTAAATTTAAAATTTTCCTTGGGCCTTTGGCCATTGCTTTCAGTTCCCCAATCAAAAAGAGCTTCCCACAGCACTGCACTCCCTGAGCTATTGGCATTAAAATTTTACATAACTTTATATTAGCAGTCAGTGGTGTAGAACTGAATCGCTAACAAAGAGGGCCCTCAAAGAGGGGGGGGGGAATGACAAGACGTGGGGTAACCAGGCATTGAGGGTGCAACATGGTAAATATGGATAGTTCCAGTATTCACTTTTGGTTCTAGCAATTCTTCAATTGGTGATTTTTAACTAAAGGGCTTAACATCAAATAATACACTCCAAAATATTGAAGCTATTACATGTTAGAGCCACATAAATATCATCAAATGGTTAGATCCTATAACCAGAATAATAATTGGACCTTATGTAATGTTAACATAATACAGCCAATGGCTGCAAGGTTTATCAATTAAAAACATCTATCTAAGAAATACCAATCCAAGATTGTGTGTCACGTACCTCGTGTGTCACTTCAAAACAGCCAACATTTGAGCCTTCTTGAAAATAGAGCTAGCATGCAAATATGACAGTTCCAATACATGTAAACAAATACGATTTTTATGCAGACTATTGGAGCAACCAAGACTATAAGCCATATTAAAGCGTATATAGATGTAAAACTTCACAAAACAAAAATATAAACGTTCAGAAATAACGGTTCGACGAATAAATAACACAGTTATTGTCAGTTAATCCACCTCGGAATCTACTCCACTCCTCGATAGTGAAACGTCGACAAAATTCTGTATATTCTTGATGGATTTCTTTCAAAAAGCCCCCAGAAGAAAAAGCGTGATTGAAAGAACAATTTGACGTTCACTTTATACACTTACGAAGACTTTAAGACCGTTAAAATAGCGAAAATGTATGCACGTATTGCTTCGTATATAGATCAGTGGGAATTTCCATTTTGCGACTATCCATGGAGAAGAAGAAGGAGAAGGAGACCAATTTCACCCGAAACCTATAGTTGCTGGCACAGGTGCCCCAGCAACTAATAATGTTCATTGGCTCTAAACATCATATTAATTCCACAACTTTTGATCATCCAGTGATGTTAAATAACCAACGCATCCCCAGAGTTCACTCTTTCACATGTCTTGGTCTCGATTTAGATGAAAATCTTAACTGGAATTCACATATTCAGGCGACTTGCAAAAAGGTTGGAGCAGGCCTGGGTACTTTGAGACGTATTAAACCCTTTGTTCCAATAACCACCCTTCAAACAATTTATCGAGCTCTGATTCAGCCGTATTTTGATTATTGTTCTCCCATTTGGGGCGTCTGTGATCAAAATTTGAAAAATAAACTCCAAAAATTTTAAAATCGCGCAGCCCGAATCATTGTCGGTGCAAGTTATGAGATTAGATCTGCTGATGTTCTTCAATCTCTTGCTTGGGACAATTTAGAGACAAGACGACGTACAACCAAAGCAATATTAATGTTTAAAGTCTTGAAGGATTACGTAGGACCTACGTTGAAAGAATCCTTGATAAGACGCAATCATATGCAAACAAATTATGATCTTAGAAATAGTCATACAGATTTGGCTCTTCCTAAGCCTAAAAGAGAATTCCTAAAAAAGAGTTTTAAATACAGTGGGGCTAAGCTATGGAATAGTCTCTCTATCGATACGAAACTGGCAGAATCAATGCACCTGTTCAAAAGCCATTTAAAACTTAACTCTAACACTATATATATTTGAAATAAATTGTAACTCCGTCTTTCCATAACATCTGGGGTCACACCAATTTGTAAATAGTCTTCTTTTCCCTTATATCTTTTGTAATTTTTAACATTGTAGACGCCCCCCGTGGAAACCAACGCACCGTTGACGGGGCTAGTGTCTTTAAATAAAGTTTTAATACAATACAATACAATACTTGTAAAACGACGAAATGCCTGCAGGAATAACTCGGCAGACATACTCTTGAGCAACTCCAAATGAACCGCACGAGTTGACGCACACGTAAACAAGCATATATATGTTTTCTCTGTTTTACCGTCTTCAGATGTTAACAAGGGACCCGCAAAGTCCAGTCCGGTATTCGCGAACGGTGGATCGTCACTTACACGACTCTGGGGGAGTGCTGGAGCTGGTGGTGTAGAAAATGATTTTCCCTCCATCTTCTTGCATACAACACATCGTTTGACAATTCTTTTTACACCTTCTCTTCCCCGGAGGACCCAATACTTCTCCCTAACACGATTAAGCGTTTCTCTTATCCCGTTATGGTGTACGTTTTTGTGAGCCTCTTGAATACAAAACTCCGTATAGCGATGTCTACACGGTAATAGAATGGGTGTCTTGACTTCGGTAGGTAAATCTGAGTTATCGAGTCGTCCTTGGCATCTGATCAACTCACGTTCATCAAGAAATAAGTTGAGTTGATTTATAAGCTGATTTTTCTCTTTCTTCGATTTCAAGAGCTTAAACTCCGTTTCAAACGCAGCCGATTGTATGCTCTTTAACCATAACATTTCTGCTTCTAACAACTCCTTTGCGTTGATTTTCACTGGCTCCGTCGTACGAGCTCTCTCTTCGAGTTTCAGGTGTTTCACGAATTTCAGAACTAATGCTGTTACTCGTAATAGTTTCGTTTTAGAGCTGTAACGGTTACAGTCTATAATCGCTTCGAAATTAACGTTGGACACATCGTCTTTCTCAATTGTTCGGGGGTGCAGAAGATGCTAGTGCATGGGTCTGTTTAACAGGATTCTTCACAACTTCGTCTTTAGTAAACTCTGTTTCCTTGCTTTCTGCCGTTTGCGGCCAATCAGCTTCGGGCTTGTAAAGAAATTCAGGGCCCTTCCACCATCGGATTTCGTTTGTTAGTTCCGATGCGTTTAGTCCACGAGATGGAAGATCAGCAGCGTTTTGCTTACCCGGACAATGTCGCCACAACTCTTGGTTGGTCAACTCACGAATTTCGTTTACTCGGCTCATCACGTACTGCTTCCATGGCTTGTTATTTTTTATCCAATACAAAACCGTCATTGAATCGATCCAATAAATTATCATCACATCTTGTGACAAGTTCAAGGCGTTCTTTACATTCGCAGCGAGTCGTACGAGAATGTTTGCACCGAGTAACTCGAGTCTTGGGATGCTTTGCTTCTGCAACGGAGCGACTCTCGTTTTTGCCGTCACTAAATTCACATCGATATGACCATCAGAGTAACTGGATCGAATATAAACAGCAGCAGCATACGCTGCCTTAGATGCATCACTGAAGCAATGCAGTTGTATTGTCTTCGATAGACCGTTATCTTGAAAGTAACATCGCGGTACATGAACATTGTTCAAACGCTCTAGCTCGGAGATTAAAGTGTTCCATAAATTTAAATGTTCGCCGATTAACTCAGAATCCCAATTGACATTTTCAATGCAAAGGATTTGGAACAGCACCTTCCAACGTATAATAAACGGACTTAGAAATCCAAGAGGGTCGAATATCTTGCCAATTACTTTCAATAACGATCTTTTCGTAGCGGGTAGGGCTTTCGCTTCCTCAGCAAGGTCGGTAAATTTGAACTCTAGCTCGTCAGACGATTTATTCCAAATAGTACCCAATACCTTAACGCTGCCATTGGTAACACCGATAGATTTACACGTTACTGATTCTGAATAAGATTGATCATCTTCGACAACATTGACACTCGAATGTTTTGGAGCAGTCTTCGTATGGATGTCCGTTTCCGGTAACTTTTCTTGAACACTGGAGGAATTCGTATTCCACTTTCGAAGGTTAAAGGCGCCCCGTTTCATAACTGTTTTGGCACTGTTCGTCAGGTCAAGCACTTCCTTTTCGTCATCGGCACCTGAAATAAAATCATCTACGTAGAACGAATTCTTTAGGATTTCGATCAGTTCAGGATTTACGTCTTTCTGCGTATCAAGATGATGGCGTATAGTTGATCCTAAGATTGCTGGAGACGGTCGTAATCCAAATACTAATCTCGTGAATCTCAACTGTAATATCTCTGAGTTCAAGTCTGCAGGGTCCTTCAACCATAAGAAGCGTAACATATCTCGATCGGATTCATTTACAGCGACCATTAAAAACGCCTTCTCTATGTCCGCGGTCAAACCAATCTTATGCCATCTGAACTTCATAAGAATATCGATTAGCTGCGGCGTGAAATTTGGTCCAACTTCCAAGCAATCGTTCATAGAATACGGCCTATCAATAGTCTTTGCGGAGCCATCGTATACAACACGTAACTTAGTTGTGTCGTGATCTGACCGAACAACAGCGTGATGTGGTAGGTAATGAATTCTGTTACTGTCCGAATCGAATTTCTCACTCTCGGTAATTTGCTCGATGATACCATTTTGTAACTGCTCACGGATAATTCCATCATACTCGGTTAGCAAGTCTGGCTGGCTGACTAACCTTCGCTGCAGTGACCTTAACCGCTTGACACACAAATCAAAATCACTGGGAAGTCGAGGCATCTCATCTTTCCATGGTAGATCAATTTCATACCTTTCGCCGTTAAATCGAACACTCTCGTTAAATGCTGATTCGCAACACCTTTCACTACTCTTAATCCCAATGGATTCGGTTTCCCAAAATTTCCTTAACGTGTTCACGATTGGATCTTCGGCTGTCTCGAACGGACCTTTGGAACTTCCAGAAATAATCAGATTTGTTGTGGTCTTCAATTCTCCTTTCTCCTTGGTAGTTGGCCCAGATAAAAGCCATCCAAATTTGCTACTAATTGCTACAGGACCCGACTGTCCTCGAATCATTTCACCTCCAACAATGTCCCAATAGTAGTCAGAACCGATTAGAACGTCTATGGGATCGCTTACATTAGATTTATCAGCCAGTTGTATTCCATTCAAGTGAGGGTGATTGTCGAGGTTAATGGTTGCAGATACTGGGGAACAAATTACTGGGAAATTGAGGGCCTCAATCGTCACCTGTTCATCGTTGCTTGCGCATAATTTCAGTTGTAGTAATTCACATTTCTGTCTTCGAAACCTTTTTTCGCCAAACGTGTTAAGGTGGAGAGTTTCGGATCTCTGCGACTTGAGACCCAATTTGGACTTGAGATGGTCACTGACATAAGACCGCTGACTCCCACTGTCAAATAGAATTTTGACAGGAATAGATGTTGATCCATCATAACTGATTGCAGATGCTGTTGCAGTTTGAAGCATGACACCGCCCTTCGTTTGATTACTTGCTGTTGTGGCAGATTGTGATTGAACTGTAGCAGTTGTTGATGGTTGTTGGTTCCCAGTTGAAGGTGTGTTTGCAGGATTGAATGGTTTAGAACCTGCATTTAGAGGGCCGCCAGGGGGTTGACTGCCAGGGGGTGGACTGCCAGGGTGTTGACCGGGGGGTTGACTGCCAGGGGGTGGACTGCCAGGGTGTTGACCAGGGGGTTGACATGACTGCAAGCAAATCGATTGATGATGTTTGCCCTGACATTTTCGACAAGATCTTTTTGGATCACACTGAGCGCTTATGTGCCCAAACATTAGGCAAACATAACATCTTCGATCCTTTCGCAATATTTCTGTTCGTGCATGTCTATCTCGAACCTTCTCACATGATGCTGAGAAATGATCACCATTACAATAAACACATCGAATTTTTCCCTTGTGGGAACCATTATTCACAAGTAGGGCAGATGCAGATGGGGGTCTGGACTGATACCTTGGTTTTTCATTCTGAATCACCTTAACACCTTCGCTCATTTCCCGGGCTTCCACTTCATTTCGGATTACGTCCAATATTTCTGAGATATCCCAGACCTCCTTGGATGTTTTTCTCGCGATTTGAAGCCGTATATCTTGGGGTAATTTTGACATTAATACCGGAATTAACAAACTACCATATTGACTTGCCTTGACACCAAGTGCTTCAAGTCCTCGAACATTTACACTTATTCGATCATAGACAAATCGCAACTGGGAAGCCTTATCACCAGCACATGCCGGAATTTTTAGGAGCTCGTCCATGTGAGTGGAGATGACAAGCTGTTGATTGCCAAATCTTTGCTGCAATATGTCAATGGCTGCTTGATAATTTTGCTCAGACAAAGTCAAACCTTGTATAGAACGCTTAGCTTGACCTTCTAGTAACGAATTCAAATGATTGAATTTGTCTATATTAGTGAGAAATTGGTTGGTATGCACAGCACTGTTGAAACTGTCCCAAAATGTTCTCCATTGCGTAATGTCGCCTTTAAACTTTGGTAGAACAAGTTTTGGCAATTTTGATTGATGTTGACGCAATGGCGTGACGGGATGATCAATGCTAACATTATTAATCAGGTTTGGATTTATTGCACCTACCTCTGTGGGCGCTGGCTGAGGTGCATCATTGGTTGGGCGTAAACTGGTACTTCCACTTGCTTCTATCTGTACTTCCGGAATCGTAGATTGTTCTGAACTCTGTTCTGGTACTGATAATACTTCGTTTCCACTATCGCTTGAATCTTCGATTGTATTTTTCTGCGGTGACTTCGTAGCCACACCGTTGAGTAATTCCTTTATTTCTCGTTGTACGTCTAAAATTCGCGAATTCAGTTCGTCTGCTTCTTCGATCTCGTTTGCAATATCACTAACCTCGCAACTATTTATAATTTTTTCGTCCAAATCTTTAACCAGTCTCGTTTTTTCGTTTAGCAAATCCGTTATAGTTGTTAATCTCCCTCGATTTGGTTGTTCGTCCTCGAAAATCGTTCGTGTTTCGTTGATAAGCTTCGTTATAACTGCTCGATTGCCTCCTCTAACGGCTCGAAATCTCGCTAAAATCGCCTTTTCTTCGCTCATTTTTTATTAAATACCTTGACGATATGCCCCACGTTGGGCGCCATGTAATAAATATCGAACTCTACGCAAAAACAAACTAAAATATAGCGGAAAATCTCAGGGTTTACTCGTACATAAAACTCGTATAAAAAATATAAACTACATAACTACATCACAAAAAACATGTGTTTGCGCAACTTGTTCTCAGGGAAGCCTGAGTTCTACCTTCAACTTAAGGTGTCTCTCACACGTTTTTAACAGTCTTCATAACAATATGTCACACATACTGTTAATTTATAGCATAGTAATATAACATCCGGTTACTTTCGCATGCGGGTAAGGCCTGAGTCAACTGCTAATTCGGGTACTCCGAAGGTAAAGAACGTTTGATTTTTATCACCAATAGTGAATGTGACATTTCACATCTTTCTAGAGCAGAATTTGCAGATATAATTGTCGACGCATGGGTACGAAGGAGCACTCAGTGGGTGGGAATTTCGGAGGCTAATGGAAAGGGCGGTATCATATAATATATATAGTCACTTCCACTTGGCTAAAAAATTGTCGGCAAGATCAAGTTGGCGAGCTATCGGAAAGCTCGAGAAGCGAAAATTCGGCATTTAATTGAACTCAGTCAGACAATCACAAAAATTACTATTCAGTGTATTCGTACGTGGTAAAGAATGACCCGGACGTCGTGATTTCTCCAGCGTTATAGACCTCCCTATAATGCTGACGAGTTAGCAAGTACTAGCCCGCGACCCGTCGAAGCAAGAAAGTTGCACAGGCTTCCAAAAATATGTAACGAAAGGAACTCGCTGTATACGGCGTTGTACGCATTATACAACACAAGGTTAGTGTTGTACGGTAATTATGCTAATAAGTGTTTCCGGTCCAGACGAATGCAATGAAACTAACATCGGTTGTCACTTCGATTGTCACTATAGAAATATGAAATTATAGGCAACTAGGCAGCTTTTAAATCAGAACAAGGCTAAGATATAATTTGTTGAGAATGTCTAACAATGTATTTGCTATTAATGAAAGGGTTTGAAATTGATTGAGCCAAGTTTTGGATCGATTGACACTTTTCGACATAAATAAATCTAATATATCATAGTGATATTTCTAGAGTTGAGTGTCAATCGATACATTTTATACAATTTATATACTTTGTGATTAAGTAGAACCAGTAATATATCAATATGCGCTTCCAAAACACTTCTGCTTAGTACTTAATATTCTGAAAATTATTATCCCGCGACAATTAAAAGTTATATCAATGAAAATGCTATGCGTTTCAAAGTGACAACCGAGTGACAATCGAGCACGTGTTAAAACATTTTATATTACATAAATATTTTCATGTCAAATATGCACAATCTTTAAGTGGTTTTCGATAACTTACCCTTGCATTTTATTCAACAATAACCTAGGTTGATAATTAACCAGATAGATGTGTTTTATCCCTTGCATATAGAGCAGGTTTAATCTCTCAGCATACGTCCCTCCCCACATATCACATCTTTTTATAAGCTCATTTATAATATGCTGTTCCGTCTGCTGGATTATGTTACATTTCAAATATAGTAACCACAATAAGCGCAGTATAAAAGCATTATATATGCCAGTGCAATTCAGTAAATATGTTCAACTAAATGCTATACGATTTTCGCAAAACTGATATTCTAAAACATTCGGTAATTCAAAGAGGTTAAATATGCTTTTCATTGCCTTTAAGACAATCAGTTTCAAAAGTCTTGGGACAGATGCCACAAAAACTTTGAATATCAACAAACTACAATCCCACCCGCCCCCTGTTCAATGTTGTGTCCCATTTCTCGTCGGGTTTGATGTGTTTTGGTTTAAACAACATTGATTGGGGTGGAGGGAGGGGGAGGGGAGCGGTACTATGTGTAAAAAACTATAATGATCCACTTACAAGCCAAAACTACATGTGTCCCAACAACTTCTGAAAGTGATTGTCTGGGCCCCATATGCCGTAACAACATTGTACATCTCAAAAGTACAGGGAATAGAATGCTCTGCGAACGAACTATTTCAGCTCCATTTCGTTCACAGAACATCTAATGACATTATAGAACAATTAAGTTTCATTAAAATTCTCAAAGTTAATAATTAACAGAATATGAATACAATTTGTTATATCATAATGCATTCTTAATCACAACGGATTTATACGTTGTTTGCTTCTACAAATTTTGGCAGAGCACTAGTAGATTATTTGAGAGGTAATAGTCTGTCAATAAAGATAGGTATCGCAAATGTTTTACGCTAGATATGTCACACATACTGTTAATTTATAGCATAGTAATATAACATCCGGTTACTTTCGCATGCGGGTAAGGGCTGAGTCAACTGCTAATTCGGGTACTCCGAAGGTAAAGACGTTTGATTTTTATCACCAATAGTGAATGTGACATTTCACATCTTTCTAGAGCAGAATTTGCAGATATAATTGTCGACGCATGGGTACGAAGGAGCACTCAGTGGGTGGGAATTTCGGAGGCTAATGGAAAGGGCGGTATCATATAGTATATATAGTCACTTCCACATGGCTAAAAAATTGTCCGCAAGATCAAGTTGGCGAGCTATCGGAAAGCTCGAGAAGAGAAAATTCGGCATTTAATTGAACTCAGTCAGACAATCCCAAAAATTACTATTCAGCGTATTCGTACGTGGTAATTAGAATGACCCGGACTTCGTGATTTCTCCAGGGTTATAGACCTCCCTATAATGCTGACGAGTTAGAAAGCACTATCCCGTGACACGTCGAAGCAAGAAAGTTGCACAGGCTTCCAAAAATATGTAACGAAAGGGACTCGCTGTATACGGCGTTGTACGCATTATACAACACAAAGTTAGTGTTATACGCTAATTATGCTAATAAGTGTTTCCGGTCCAGAGGAATGCAATGAAACTAACATCGGTTGTCACTTCGATTGTCACTATAGAAATATGAAATAATAGGCAACTAGGCAGCTTTTAAATCAGAACAAGGCTAAGAATAATTTGTTGAGAATGCCTAACAATGTATTTGCTATTAATGAAAGGGTTTGAAATTGATTGAGCCAAGTTTTGGATCGATTGACACTTTTCGACATAAATAAATCTGATATATCATAGTGATATTTCTAGAGTTGAGTGTCAATCGATACATTTTATACAATTTATATACTTTGTGATTAAGTAGAACCAGTAATATATCAATATGCGCTTCCAAAACACTTCTGCTTAGTACTTAATATTCTGAAAATTATTATCCCGCGACAATTAAAAGTTATATGAATGAAAATGCTATGTGTTTCAAAGTGACAACCGAGTGACAATCGAGCACGTGTTAAAACATTTTATATTACATAAATATTTTCATGTCAAATACGCACAATCTTTAAGTGGTTTTCGATAACTTACCCTTGCATTTTATTCAACAATAACCTAGGTTGATAATTAACCAGATAGATGTGTTTTATCCCTTGCATATAGAGCAGGTTTAATCTCTCAGCATACGTCCCTCCCCACATATCACATCTTTTTATAAGCTCATTTATAATATGCTGTTCTGTCTGCTGGATTATGTTACATTTCAAATATAGTAACCACAATAAGCGCAATATAAAAGCATTATATATGCCAGTGCAATTCAGTAAATATGTTCAACTAAATGCTATACGATTTTCGCAAAACTGATATTCTAAAACATTCGGTAATTCAAAGAGGTTAAATATGCTTTTCATTGCCAATCAGTTTCAAAAGTCTTGGGACAGATGCCACAAAAACTTTGAATATCAACAAACTACAATCCCACCCGCCCCCGTTCAATGTTGTGTCCCATTTCTCGTCGGGTTTGATGTGTTTTGGTTTAAACAACATTGATTGGGGTGGAGGGAGGGGGAGGGAGCGGTACTATGTGTAAAAAACTATAATGATCCACTTACAAGCCAAAACTACATGTGTCCCAACAACTTCTGAAAGTGATTGTCTGGGCCCCATATGCCGTAACAACATTGTACATCTCAAAAGTACAGGGAATAGAATGCTCTGCGAACGAAGTATTTCAGCTCCATTTCGTTCACAGAACATCTAATGACATTATAGAACAATTAAGTTTCATTAAAATTCTCAAAGTTAATAATTAACAGAATATGAATACAATTTGTTATATCATAATGCATTCTTAATCACAACGGATTTATACGTTGTTTGCTTCTACAAATTTTGGCAGAGCACTAGTAGATTATTTGAGAGGTAATAGTCTGTCAATAAAGATAGGTATCGCAAATGTTTTACGCTAGATATGTCACACATACTGTTAATTTATAGCATAGTAATATAACATCCGGTTACTTTCGCATGCGGGTAAGGCCTGAGTCAACTGCTAATTCGGGTACTCCGAAGGTAAAGAACGTTTGATTTTTATCACCAATAGTGAATGTGACATTTCACATCTTTCTAGAGCAGAATTTGCAGATATACTTGTCGACGCATGGGTACGAAGGAGCACTCAGTGGGTGGGAATTTCGGAGGCTAATGGAAAGGGCGGTATCATATATTATATATAGTCACTTCCACATGGCTAAAAAATTGTCCGCAAGATCAAGTTGGCGAGCTATCGGAAAGCTCGAGAA
>CACRXK020004596.1:0-31001 GCA_902702795.2 Paramuricea clavata | reverse complement strand
AACAACAACAACAACAACAACAACAACAACAACAAACAACAACAACAACAACAACAACAACAACAACAACAACAACAACAACAACAACAACAACAACAACAACAACAACAACAACAACAACAACAACAACAACAACAACAACAACAACAACAACAACAACTACAACAACAGATTAATTTCAGAATACTTAAACTGATATTTACATATTCTGTTTTATTTCGTTGAAAATTAACAAAGATTCGGCTGCAGGCTCATTGGCACATTGCATGATTATGGTGAATGTTGACCGATAGCACTTCGCCCTCGGCAAATGCACGATGTACTATTTAAAACACGCGTAGGAGTGTTCTATCACATATAAAACACGACGCGTAGCGGAGTGTTTTATATGTGATAAAACACGACTACAAGTACTTTAAATGGCTTCAAAAACGACTCATCTTATACGAGTTCATTGGCGAAGTAATTTTAAAATAAACTTTGTCAATACCAAGAAAATCAAAGCTAAAGTTTACGTAAATTAACATGATTTTTATCACATATAAAACCACGACACGCTTATGATTTTTCTTTGTGTTTTCATCCTGAATTATTAATACGTTTTTGAATGTTAATTATGAAATAACAATAATCTTCATCATCACATATATCAGCATTGCTTAAATACAGTTCTCTTTCTCTTCGCTTTGCTGTGAGCTTTGACTTGAGTGTAGCAAGAATACCCGCGAGTTGAATATACCTTCTTTATGCATGTCCATAATATATATCGGAGCTCCAGTCATCTTGTATATGGCTTCGTCTGGCCATGCACATTTTCCCTCGATATTTTGCTTGTACATACACAATATTTTTGCAATGCGAGAAACAAAACGCGTGCGTAACAAGTTTTCGGTCCGCGGACCCATTTTTAAGCAGGCCGAGATTACCTCCTGTGGAGGTCTCGGCCCGCTTAAAATTTTGGGCCGGCGGGCCCTTAATTTTGCGTTTACACGACAAAAGTTAAGAGTGCCGTGCCCAAAAAAATGGTCCGCGTGCCAAAATTTAAGCGTGCCGTGCCCAAAATGACTGTCGTGTAAGCGGGGCTATAATTGAAAGCTTTGTATAATGAATGTAAAAACAGATCCAACACTAAACGTAGCCAAATTGGTCAAACGTGATAACATGGTTTGCTCAGAAAATGGCTATTCACTCTAACGTGCGAACGTTCTCCGGTCTACTTGAACCAATTACCTACTGTTATAGAACATAGCTATACAAAGCTTAAAAAGAAATGGAATCATGGACATGCTAAACGTTGTCTACACAGCTACTTTCATATAGGCAATCGGCACTTTTCACAGGTTATTATAGTATGGCGACCCCCCACGAGGAACAAAGGCTCGCTGTACAATGTTCAAAATGGCCATAGTAAAGAAATGCGAGTATATCGCCATGACGTTTGGAGCATAAACGTTTTATAATAATATATAAGAACATTTCAAACGATTAACAAAAAGATTTGATGTGGTATCAACGGTAAACGGGGAAAGCAGCAAGATTTTATAGTACATGATAGGACTAGTCATTGTTTTAAATTGGAGTCGCCGTTTACCGTTGTAATGGCCCGTTTACCGTTCTTTTATCAAACCACGATAAAGGTTATACTTGGTTAACCGTCATATAAAAAAATTCGGGTTAAATTATAAGTTTTAAAAGCAAGTTTGAGGCTCATAAACTATGGAGCAAATGACGTCATCTAATATAAATTACCTATGTACAGCAACACTTGAACGTGATATTTACATAATTGAATTAAATCCCAATGCATGTGTCTCGACCTTTATGCCCTAGTAACATGATATTACTGGCTTCTGGCAAAAGAAAACTATGTATAATTTTAGATGTAACAACAAGAAAAATTCAATCAAGCGTTTCATGCGTATATTTTAGGATGTGACAAGTTCAAATAGGCATTATATTTCTTGCTTTTGCTGCAAAGAAATACATATATATTGCCCGAAAAACAAGTATTAATGTGTATATCCATCTTTCAGACTACTCGAGTGGAAGAAAATTTAAAAAGATTGAGTTATCATACACAATTAAATTCAGTGTGTTTCAGACAATCTTGGACAAAACCCTTGAGACCATTCCAGCTATAATATTACAAAGTTATTGAACATTGACAAAACAAACTTTGTCTCCCCCTCCATCTTTATGATTGAGAAAGTTCCAGGACCCAATTTAAAATAGCTCTTGTCCCAGCTTGAAATGTAAGCGTTGTATACAAGACGTGATAATCTGTACTTTGCCGTTGTAAAACAGAGCTACGGCGACGTCTAAAACATCCGTGGATTTTAATTGTCAATTTCTGCTCATTATCTTTCATTAATATAATATTTTAGCTGTTCTCGTTGCACTTTCGTTCTGCTTTGTTGAAGTTCTTAATAACGGTAGTTCTTTATAATTATAAAAGTGTGAAATTTAAGGAGGTTTCTTGACATGTTCCCGTACTAAATTGAGCTTTGCTTAAGTTCGCTAATGTTGCGAACAACGCCGAAACATTTTTTGGTAATATACCATGATACAAGCTATTGAGTTGGGGGAGCGGAGGTTTAAGAACGGCAAGGTTGGGACATCATAACGCTTCGTAATTTCTGTGCTGAAAATGGAATGGTACGGCAGTTCATAACGCCTGCAGCGCCACATCAAAACAGCAGCTGCTCCGAAGCTTTGGTGAATAGTAGTAAAAACATGTTCTACGATAGGGTTGCATATTCTACTTAGCCTATTCTACTATAGACAATTGCCTACATAGCAGCTCATATCGTCTTAAAACGGGCAGAATTTGTTTCCGTCTTGCAGAATCAAGCGAATTTATTAAAAATAGTCCAGAAAAGTATCAATTCTACAACTATTGGAGAGGAATGACCAAATTTGTCCAAATGGGATAGATCCAATGCAATTACAAAACATTTATGAATGCTCCACAGTAACTTCCTATTTCGTCCAAATGGTCCGAGTAATTGGAGAAGTGGTTTTGAATGCGTTCAACAGAACTCGTTTTTGAATATATCGAAAACTGCCTAACATAACATAAAAAAAACAGTAGCGTAGCCAGCCCGACGATTTAGTCCGGCTATGTAAATATTTTCGTGTTCATTGACTGTGAAAACAATCAATTTCTAAAGAAATGAATAATGATAATAATTTTGAATTTACATAGCGGGACTAAATCGTTGGGCTGGCTACGCCACTGAAAAAAAACTAAACAGTAAATATACACTTTGACTTGACAACACATTAAAAAAAACTTTATTTACCCGCTCTATTAAGATACATTATATACAATAAATGCAATAATATACAAGGAATCTATGGTACGAATATGCTATAATTTACAATAGTTTTGGTTAAGATAGCATCAGCTAAGGAAGTAAAATGGAAATCAATTTACCGATTTTAGCGCTAATGAAAATAGTTTTGGATACATCCAAAACCAATCCCTAGACAAATGCAAACAAATTGGCCAATTTATAGCTCATGAGAATGGTTTTGGATGCGTCCAAAACCAACCGATATCCAAAGTGCGTCTCTATATCAAAACCTAAAGTGCGCCCAAAGTAATTTACTGACTTTCCTTCTCTCAAATACAAGATCCCTTTTACTAAAAGTGGATGAATTGAAAATTATACTTGACCGATATGATGTGAGTATGGCCTTCATAACCGAAACATGGTTAAATAAGAAAATCGACGACGCAGCAGTTTGTATTGGCGGGTATTCAATAGCAAGATGTGGTCGAATTGATAAGCTGGGCGGTGGAGTTTGTGCTTTTATTAAATCAGACATCCCGTTCAAAATTCTAACAGAAGCTAATGACATCAATTTTGAAATTTTATGGATCTATGTAAGACCTCATAAACTTAACCGAGGCTTCTCTTGTTTGATCGTCTGTGTGGCCTATAAACCTCCATCCAGCGACAACGCCGCGTTTATAGATCACCTGAGCACGACACTTGACCTCGCTCTCAATAAGTACCCAAATGCAGGTATATTTTTACTTGGAGATTTTAACAGATGTCCTGTCTCATCTTTATTGAGACATTTTACTTTGAAACAAACCGTAAAACAACCAACAAGGAAAGATGCTGTCGTTGATCTTATTCTTACTAATATGTCAGACACATGTGACTCTCCTAAGGTGATCGCACCCATCGGACTCGGCGACCATAATTCCCTTTCATGTATTTTAAAAAAATGTAAATCATTGAACGGATGCAAGAAAATAAAAATTAGACCCGGTAACAGAGGTGCCAAGGCTGCATTTGGAAGATGGCTAACGAACTATAATTGGACTAACCTGTATCATATATACTACATTGTGTGAACAAAAACTGGAACTTTTTCAGGATGTTATTCATAGATATAAGGAACTTATTAAAAGCAGACAAAAGGCATTTTTTCAGAAAAATGACAAATTGTACCGTCGACTACGCAATCGTGCTAATCGAGAAAGTAAGAACCTTGAATCTGCATTCTTGGAACATAAATTGGAACAATTAAAACGTAATCCTGATCCTAAGAAATGGTGGGACACTGTGAAACAAATAGCTGGCTACCCTAAGAAGAAATCTTTTTCAAGTCTTGTCCTAGGAGAGCAAGTCGTCTCTGGAAAGCAACTTGCTGAAAAAATTAACGAGGCTTTCGTATCCGTTACTCGAGATATTTCTTCCCTTAGTCCTATCCCTTTCCCCGATATCCAATTACAAAGTAATTATACTACTATTCCAACCGAGTACATTATTAGAAGACATTTATTATAAATTATCTTTCATATCATCTTCGAAAGCGGCTGGCTCAGATGAAATACCGAATTGGGTTCTAAAAGATTATGCGCCCCTGCTGGCTCCCCCAGTTACTTCAATCTTCAACGCCTCCCTTCAACGGGCGTCTGTTCCCGGGGTATGGAAAAAAGCCGACGTCATCCCTGTCTCTAAAAATAAGGTGCCGAGTGACATTACTAAAGACTTGCGTCCCATCTCGCTTACTGCTACTTTGTCAAAAACATGTGAACGTTTTGTCGCAGACTGACTGATGGAGTTGATTGGTGAGAAGATCGATAAACGATAATTTGGATCTCTAAAAAACTCCTCAACAACACATGCATTATTGAGCCTTTTCCATCACTTATTAAACGAAACTGATGTGCCGAAAAACGCTGTGAGAATTTTTTTATTGGACTTCTCCAAACCTTTTGATCATATTGATCATAACATCCTCCTCAGTAAATTATCTGATATGGACGTTCCATCATTAATAACAAACTGGATAAGAAGTTTTCTTACTCGACGAAGCCAACGGGTTAGAATGCCCCATTGTGTGTCAGAATGGCAAATCCTCAACGGTGGAATACCCCAGGGAACTGTTTTAGGCCCAATCCTCTTCCTAATCATGATAAATGATCTCCTCGCCGATTGGAAAGACCGATGGAAATACGTTGACGACACCACCACTACTGAAACCATTGGCCCAGATTGTAACGGCAACCTTCAAGAACTGGTTAATTACATCGATAATTGGACTACGAGTAATAATATGAAGCTAATTACATTGGAAAATGCAAAGAACTGGTTATTGATTTTGCAAAAAGAAGCATTGCTTTCCCCCTTTAATAGTCGATGAAGTTAATATTGAACGAGTGAAATCTGCCCGTATCCTTGGCCTCACAGTTCAAGATAACATGAAGTGGAATGAACATATAAACAACATAGTTAAAAAAGCTAGCAAGAGGCTCTATATGCTAAGGCTGCTAAAAAGGTCCAACGCGTGTATTGACACGTTGATTACTGTATATACTACCATTATTAGACCTGTTTTGGAGTACACGTGCCAGTTCTGGCATTACAATATCCAACAATATTTATGTGAAGATATTGAAAAAATACAAAAACGTGCGTTGAGAATCATCCTTCCATCGCAAAAGTATGACGAAGCGCTGATCACGACTAACATCACGTCGCTGAGAGATCGCCGAGAAAAATTATGCGAACATTTCTTTGAGAGGAATATTGACAATGAAAATCTCAAAGATCTTTTACCACAAACAATTTTATCTGGATATGATCGATATGTAAATATATAATTATGTTTGTAGAACTGAACGTTTTAAGAATTCGTTTTTACCTCAAAGTATATTAAAGATTAACAGTAAATAAGTTTTTAGAATTCGAAATGTAAATAATCTTAAATATGTAATTATTATGTAATTTTAACTTCTCTTAATTTATGTAATACTGGTGTAATTTAACCCTTTTGGGTTACAAAGTCAGTAATCAATTCAATTCAAACCTGCAGCAAATATTTAAAGATACAGGTATTTTCATGGGGAGTTTTGTTGATTTATATAGCGAAGAAGTCTGAAGTCTCGAGTGGTTGTAAAATCTCGAATAGCTGTTACTGTATCTTTATTGCCTCCCTTAAATTTGATTTCGTCTATGATATTACATCTTCTGTTTGGCGAAATGGGTTTCCGTTTTGAAAACAACGGCCTTTCTTGTTTATCCGCCACACTTCTATAAATACAACTGTAATAAACATGGCATTTGACCCTGGAAACGGTCAATTTTGAACAGCCCAACGCGCGTTGCGAACGCCGCAATGTCCGATGAATTAATATTAATTTTTCATAATTATATAGTTCAACCAATCACAATTCGTCCCAACTTCTCTCGGGAAATTCACGTGACCATACAAGCTTCATGCCACGGATTCGCAGACTATATATCATATAGTCTGCGTGCAGGCTATATAACATGTGGCCAAGGCAAAATCAATTATCTGGTTTCTTGCACTTCACTTGGTGGGATTAATATTAGAATGCTGGTTTTAGGGTCAATCCAAATGAGTATATATAAACTTTAAGACCTGACCAGGAACGACTGCGAAAAATGCAGCACAAGGTTCTCTGGTAGGAATTGAACCTATGGCCGTGTGATTCCGGTGCAGCGCTCTAAACAACTGAGCTACAGAGGCCAGCTGTTGAGCTGTAACCATAAATTCATGTATATATAGCTGGTCGTGTGTGCGGGTTGCGTTAAGGTCGATTTCAATCATCCCGTCCCCTGCACTTCACTACGTGGAATTAATATTAGAATGCTGTTTTTAGGGTTTGTAATCCAAGTGAGTATATATACACTTTAAGACCTGACCAGGAACGACTGCGAAAAATGCAGCACAAGGCCCTCTGGTACGAATTGAACCTACGGCTCTGCAATTCCAGTGCAGCACTCTAACCAACAGAGCTACAGAGGCCAGCTGTTTAGCTGTAACCGTAAATTCATGTATATATAGGTGATCGGGTGTGCGGGTTGTGATAAGGTGGACTTCAATGATCTAGTTACTTGCACTTCATATCCATGAACGTACGGTTACAGCTCGACAGCTGGCCTCTGTAGCTCAGTTGGTTAGAGCGCTGCACAGGAATCCCAGGGCCGTTGGTTCAATTCCTACCAGAGGACCTCGTGTTACATTTTATGCAGTCATTCCTGATCAAGTGTATATATACTCACTTGGATTACAAAACCTAAAAATAGCATTCTGACAGCCTAGTCCCAGTCGTTCTGAAGCAAGCGCGAGAAAAAAGTGGATGTAGTACGAGACTGGGACCTAGGTGTGACGTCACCGCTCAAGGTGCTTCAGAACGCCTAGCAGATTTCAGTATTTTTAATATGGCGGAAAAGTTATATATGTTAATATTGCAAGTAACCTTTTAATTATAAATACGACAATGTTCGTTCATCATGTACGTGTTCGATGTCTACATAACCAAATCAAACTGTATTAAAAATGTGCTCAACTAAAAAAATTTATATACAAATTTACGATACCAAGTTTGAGCAATCGTTGATGTTATTTATGTACTCGCAAGTTGTGATCAACACTAGACCATACTGGTATACACAACTACGTTTCTACTTGACAGGTTTAAATTGCTGAGGAGATTGGAAATATTTGCCTGACATGACGGTGTTGTCAAAACATTCTTAGTCGGAGACTCGGCATAATTTTCAAGCTTCTAGATAACATTTAATATGGCTATATATTTTAGTAAACACGAGTCATTTTAAGCCCGTTATTCCATTCTGACCGTATGGCAGCGAAACGTAGCCTACTTCATTGTTCCGACAGCATTGAAGCAAAACTAATGACTTAATTATAAATGCAAAGGAATTTCCATAACATTTTCCATTTACAAATGAGGTATGCTTGGTAACCAGGCCAGGGACCAATTTTTTGAAATCAGGGACCATTTTACCGATATCTGCTAGGCTCTGTCGCTGAAGCGTTCCGCACAGCACACCCAGGCATAAAACTTTTAAGACTTATTTAAATATATCAAAGCAGCGAATAGAGAGAGAGAGAACCTGGGACTAGGCTGGCATTCTGATATTAATTCCACCAAGTGAAGTGCAAGAAGCCAGATAATTGAATTCCACCTTATCACAACCTGCACACCCGATCACCTATATATCCATGAACTTACGGTTACAGCTAAACAGCTGACCTCTGTAGTCTGTAGCTCTGTTGGTTAGAGCGCTGTACTGGAATCACAGCTTCGTACGTTCAAATCCTACCAGAGGAGCCTGTACTGCATTTTTCGCAGTCGTTCCTGCTCAGGTCTTAAAGTGTATATATACTCACTTAGATTACAAACTCTAAAAACAGCATTCTAATGCCAAAGCAAACCCTAGTTTAATTTAAACCCTTGTGTCTCATTTCAGAATTGACTACATATACATGTAACAAACTCTGCAATATTGTATTCTAGCTAGTGTCCGATCATACATTTAACAGAATCTATAGGGCAGAACGTTTTCATCCCTGCTGACCAAACCATTTTGAATACCATGGAATACCAACACCATTTTGGTTTTAGATGCGTCCAACACCATTTTGGTTTTGGATGTGTCCAACACCATTTTGGTTTTCGATGTGTCCAACACCATTTTGGTTTTGGATGTGTCCAACAACATTTTGGTTTTGCATGTGTCCAACACCATTTTGGTTTTGGATGTGTACAACACCATTTTGGTTTTAGATGCGTCCAACAACATTTTGGTTTTGGACGTGTACAACACCATTTTGGTTTCGGATGTGTCCAACACCATTTTGGTTTTGGATGTGTCCAACACCATATTGGTTTTGTATGTGTCCAACACCATTTCGGTTTTGGATGTGTCCAACACCATTTTGCTTTTAGATGAGTCCAGCACCATTTTGGTTTTGGATGTGTCGTACACCATTTTGCTTTTGGTTGTGTGCAACACCATATTGGTTTTGGATGCGCCAACACCATTTTGGTTTTGGATGTGTCCAATAACATTTTGGTCTGGATGTGTCCAACACCATTTTGGTTTTGGATGTGTCCAACACCATTTTGGTTTTGGATGCGTCCAACACCATTTTGGTTTTGGATGTGTGCAACACCATTTTGGTTTTGGATGCGTCCAGCACCATTTTGGTTTTGGATTCGTCCAACACCATTTTGGTTTTGGATGTGTCCTACACCATTTTGCTTTTGGTTGTGTGCAACACCATATTGGTTTTGGATGCGCCAACACCATTTTGGTTTTGGATGTGTCCCATACCATTTTGGTTTTGGATGTGTCCAACACCATTTTGGTTTTGTATGTGTCCAACACCATTTTGGTTTTGGATGTGTCCAACACCATTTTGGTTTTGGATGTGTCCAACACCATTTTGGTTTTGGATGTGTCCAACACCATTTTGGTTTTGAATGTGTCCAACACCATTTTGGTTTTGGATATGTCCAACACCATTTTGGTTTTGGATGTGTCCAACACCATTTTGGTTTTGGATGTGTCCAACACCATTTTGGTTTTGGATGTGTCCAACACCATTTTGGTTTTGGATGTGTCCAACACCATTTTGGTTTTGGATGTGTCCAACACCATTTTGGTTTTGGATGTGTCCAACACCATTTTGGTTTTGGATGTGTCCAACACCATTTTGGTTTTGGATGTGTCCAACACCATTTTGGTTTTGGATGTGTCCAACACCATTTTGGTTTTGGATGTGTCCAACACCATTTTGGTTTTGGATGTGTCCAACACCATTTTGGTTTTGGATGTGTCCAACACCATTTTGGTTTTGGATGTGTCCAACACCATTTTGGTTTTGGATGTGTCCAACACCATTTTGGTTTTGGATGCGTCCAACAACATTTTGGTTTTGGATGTGTCCAACACCATATTGGTTTTGGATGTGTCCAACACCATTTTGGTTTTGGATGTGTCCAACACCATTTTGGTTTTAATGTGTCCAACACCATTTTGGTTTTGGATGTTTGCTACACCATTTTGGTTTTGGATGCGTCCAACACCATTTTGGTTTTGGATATGTCCAACACCATTTTGGTTTAGGATGTGTCCAACACCATTTTGGTTTTGGATGTGTCCAACACCATTTTGGTTTTGGATGCGTCCAACAACATTTTGGTTTTGGATGTGTCCAACACCATATTGGTTTTGGATGTGTCCAACACCATTTTGGTTTTGGATGTGTCCAACACCATTTTGGTTTTGGATGTGTGCAACACCATTTTGGTTTTGGATGCGTCCAGCACCATTTTGGTTTTGGATTCGTCCAACACCATTTTGGTTTTGGATGTGTCCTACACCATTTTGCTTTTGGTTGTGTGCAACACCATATTGGTTTTGGATGCGCCAACACCATTTTGGTTTTGGATGTGTCCCATACCATTTTGGTTTTGGATGTGTCCAACACCATTTTGGTTTTGTATGTGTCCAACACCATTTTGGTTTTGGATGTGTCCAACACCATTTTGGTTTTGGATGTGTCCAACACCATTTTGGTTTTGGATGTGTCCAACACCATTTTGGTTTTGAATGTGTCCAACACCATTTTGGTTTTGGATATGTCCAACACCATTTTGGTTTTGGATGTGTCCAACACCATTTTGGTTTTGGATGTGTCCAACACCATTTTGGTTTTGGATGTGTCCAACACCATTTTGGTTTTGGATGTGTCCAACACCATTTTGGTTTTGGATGTGTCCAACACCATTTTGGTTTTGGATGTGTCCAACACCATTTTGGTTTTGGATGTGTCCAACACCATTTTGGTTTTGGATGTGTCCAACACCATTTTGGTTTTGGATGTGTCCAACACCATTTTGGTTTTGGATGTGTCCAACACCATTTTGGTTTTGGATGTGTCCAACACCATTTTGGTTTTGGATGTGTCCAACACCATTTTGGTTTTGGATGTGTCCAACACCATTTTGGTTTTGGATGTGTCCAACACCATTTTGGTTTTGGATGTGTCCAACACCATTTTGGTTTTGGATGTGTCCAACACCATTTTGGTTTTGGATGTGTCCAACACCATTTTGGTTTTGGATGTGTCCAACACCATTTTGGTTTTGGATGTGTCCAACACCATTTTGGTTTTAGATGCGTCCAACACCATTTTGGTTTTGGATGATTTTGGTTTTGGATGCGTCCAAAACCATATTGGTTTTGTATGTGTACACCATTTTGGTTTTGGATGACACCATTTTGGTTTTGGATGCGTCCAACACCATTTTGGTTTTGGATGTGTCCAACACCATTTTGGTTTTGGATGTGTCCAACACCATTTTTGTTTTGGATGTGTTCAACACCATTTTGGTTTTAGATGCGTCCAATACCATTTTGGTTTTGGATGTGTACAACACCATTTTGGTTTTGGATGTGTCCAACACCATTTTGGTTTTGGATGGGTCCAACACCATTTTGGTTTTAGATGCGTCCAACACCATTTTGGTTTTGGATGCGTCCAACACCATTTTGGTTTTGGATGTGTCCAACACCATTTTGGTTTTGGATGTGTCCAACACCATTTTGGTTTTGGATGTGTGCTACACCATTTTGATTTTGGATGCGTCCAACACCATTTTGGTTTTGGATGTGTCCAACACCATTTTGGTTTTGGATGTGTCCAACACCATTTTTGTTTTGGATGTGTTCAACACCATTTTGGCTTTAGATGCGTCCGATACAATTTTGGTTTTGGATGTGTACAACACCATTTTGGTTTTGGATGTGTCCGACACCATTTTTGGTTTTGGATGCGTCCAACACCATTTTGGTTTTGGATGTGTCCAACACCATTTTGGTTTTGGATACGTCCAACACCATTTTTGTGTTGGATGCACCAACGCCATTTTTGATTGGATGCCACTAACACCACCGTGGGTCTGTTGGATGCATGCATGCCGCACCATTCCATAGATTTCTACGTACTCTGAACTTACTTAATTAACAACCTAATATCTCTGCGTCTATGAAATTTGACGACAAGTAAGTATTACCTCGGTCATATTAAGTTGATGATTATGGAACAAAACTCCTATTTTCTCTTAGTAATGTATCTTCCCACAAAAGTTTGGATAATATTTTATTGCTATTTGATTTTTATCACAGAAACTTACGAATGTCGACACTGGCATGAACTTTAGAATGTTATTCCTCAAATATATCCAGAGTGTTATGAAAGTTTGCTAATTACACAAGAAATGCGCGAATTGTGCATGCCATAACAATTAATTTTCCTGACATTATTATTGAAAATTATAATCATTGTCATAAAAATTAAGTTTATACTTCTTCCATACTGCAATGCAGTTGAAATGGACTTCTCGTCTAAATGGTTGGTTTAAAATTTATCCAACCTTTAACCAAAAGGTTCAACATTTATTGAAAATTCTTCTTCAAATTGTAAGATTTGTCCAGTGCTCTCACTTTTAAGGAATTATCCTTAAAAATAGGAATTTTGAAGAGTTTTAAGGATTTTTTTAAGGAATTTAGGTTTTTGAGGATTTTTTTAAGGAATTTGCGAAACATTTTATCCTGGACTAAAAACGTTGGACGGAGGATAACCACGCCACGCAAATGAGATTTAAACTTGAAAGTAGCAACATTATACGCACATAATTACATTTAGTATAATTACATAGGTGATTATTGAAAATTCTCCACGCTGATTGGTTGCCGTTGAGGCGATTATTACGCGATAATCACCTAAGCGATTTTCAAAATGGCGGCCGAAGCCTTTTTGTCAATTAAATGGCAAAGAAATGCGTATTTTCTTTTTTTTTTCCAAATAATCACCTATGAAATTATACTAAAACAATTATTCACCTCAGGCTCGTTGATTATCGTGAATAAAAACCTCGACCTTCGTCTCGGTTTTTATTCGCCGATAAATCGATAATCACCTCGTCTTCGGCGAATAATTGTTAAATATTCGTATGTTCTCTATGTCATAAATGTTCTTATGTTCCAGTACCAATTTGGTTCCAATACCAAACAACACAAATCACACTCATATAACGTAATTGTCATCATAATATAGTAGTATTTGTTTCTGTACATGGCTTGGCATGTGATTTATAACAAAAGTTAAAACAGTGTTTTGAAACCCTAGATTTTACAAAATGTGTTCTCAAAACGCTGCAAATGCCATTTCCGGGATTCAAATTTTTCAATTTTTCCGTGCCTTCAGCACGAGCACCCCCCCCCCCAAGTATCGTAAAGTGTCCGCCACTGGTCTTTTCATTAAAATCACAAAAGTTAAATGTCAGTATATGCTGTTTCTTCTGAAATCTACAGATTTTTTAAGCTCTTCATGCAGCAACGATAAAAAATACATCATGTTGAATGTTTTCTTTATGGCATTACGCTAACAATCAAATGTTTTCACTTTTTAGTGCTTAGAAACAAGGTTATAAAAACTGAAAAAAGGAGGAAAAAACACTTTTTGCAACTGTGTGATCAAGCCTTCTGGTAATTTTACCAATTTAAGGAATTTTAAGGAAATCTGAGGAATTTTCTAGCTTTTTCTAAGGAATTCGAAAATTTGATTGTGAGAGCACTGGATTTGTCTAAATTTGAGCTAAATGGAATATGCAACCCTATCGTAGAACGTGTTTAAATACGACGTAAAGAAAGAAATCGGAGAGCAAGTACTAACATCATTCGAGTTGAGTGTATCTAAAAGTCGAGGGTCGAGAGTATGTAGGTCGAGAATCGAGAGTAAAAGTCGTGAGTCAACAGCAAAAATTCGAGGAGCGACAGGAAAAAGTCAAGAGTCAACTGCTATGGCTGTGATAAATGCAACGTAATTATAAATACAACGTAATTATAAAACATATTGATAAAAGAGTAATTGGAAGAAACGATCGAACAGGCCATTTAATGTACAGCATCACAGCTGTAGTTTTAATAACACACTTATCACCCGATTGACTCACATGCACATACGACAAAAGAATCGTCTTTTTACTGGACTCGTATATATAAGTTCACAATTGTATGAATCGTTAGATTGTGCTGAACGTAGAATACTTCATACGCTCTCGTTTAATATAAACGTACGTTAATTAAAGAACTTTTTAGTTACAAGCCCAGAGCTGGCTGTCAAAATTCAGCAGAGGGACCGTTTATGTGTCAGTTAGATTAAAACGCAGCAAAATTTGATGAAATGACATGTTAAAAAATTAAATTTAGCAAGACGGAGGCATTACATGTTATATTAGTTTCTTATCCAGTCTTTTTTGTTCACGTTATTATTATTGACTGTTGTAGCTATATTTATGCAAAGTTTGTAGTTCAACCGTTGTTATACGGAACGGCTATATATTGTGTTAAAAATATTTTGACTTTGTTGTTTCTGATGACATTTGTTGACTCTCGACTTTTTGCCGTCGACTCTCGACTTTTTGCCGTCGACTCTCGACTTTTACTCTCGACTTTTACTCTCGATTCTCGACTTTTACTCTTGATTCTCGACCTATACTCTCGACTTTTAGATACACTCATTCGATTTATACACGTTCTTGTTAGAAGTCTCAAATCTGGTTAATAAGCGACCAATTGGCCGTATTCCAAACGACCCGGATGATGGATCGTATTTGTGTCCGAACGATATGTTGCTTGGTCGTTCCTCCGTCTAAGCCTCTAAGGTACCGCAGGGTCCATTCAAAACTATCAAGAACCCAAGTGATCGTGTAGAATTTGTGCAGCGAATCGTAGATTCGGTTTTGGTCAGATAGACAACCGATTTTTTCCCGTTACTAATTCCAAGAAAGAAATGGAACGAAGATCGTATAGAATATCCAAGTGAACGACGTAGTGATGACGGTGGATACGAATGCTGTAAGAGGAAAATGGACTATCGGACGAATAACAAAAGTACATCCTGGATCTGATAGCAAATTCCGATCTGATGACGTGACATTGAAGACTCATATGATACCGAAGGCCAGTTGCAAAGACAGCAGTAATCTACCCTAACGAAGGATATGGCGATGACGATGCCGCCATCGGCGGGGAAGAATGTTGCGAACAGTGACGTAATATATTTTATCTTATTGCTAAGACACGGGAGATAGAACATGTGTTAAAAAGGTTAGATACTTGAAACTATATCGGACACGCTTGGAGTTATTTCTTGTTGAAGAGGATTGTTTAGAGACTCGCCAAGAAGTATGTTGCTAGGAAAGAACATGTATTTGCTTTTATATATTTTACTTACATTAATTTTAAATTTTTGTACTTGTAGATCGAATAAAATTATTAACATATTTACGTTGTTAATTGACTATACGATTCGCGGGTCTTTATCGGTACGAGTGAACATCAGATACAACTCAAAACCACTCAGATATAACTCAAAGATGGTTGGGCAGAATAGGCCAGTCGGGCAATATTCGCTTCATAGTCGGGCAATATTGGCAATGGGAAAAAGTGGGACAAATTTCTTTCCTTCCCGTATGCCTGCGTATCACTGCATCGATTTTCAAATTTGTGTCTAACGCAATGAAGCGCGAGAAAGGAAAGGCATTTTGATTATCAGGGTGATTACTAATTTATAATTCTGAAACTTACTGGAAAAAAATCATTCAAGAAGAAGCAATAGAAGAAGAAAACCATTCAGCAGTCGCATTAAGTTGGGGTTGGACGAAGACGAGGAATGAATATCACGGTACAAAGGACGGATAATGGGGGAGCATCCAATCTATACCTTCCAAAATATCATCACTTTTCGAGTCTTTTATTTTCGCATCAGGGGCGTAACTCCTGGGGGTTGGGGGAGGGGGGAAGTTTAAAAATTAAATTAACGAAAGTATTACTGAAAATAGATACGCTGAGCGTACATGCGCCCGCTATCAGTTTAGTTCAGCAGATCTAGCGTGAGTATAGGCTCAAGATAGGCTATGGGTTCAAATAGATTCTTTTCTTGCTCTTTTTGAATGCTGATCCTAACCAGTGAGCTGTCTATAATATCCAGAGAAAGAGAAAATGTGAAAAGTGAAACCAAGATCTCGGCCATTGACAACCAATAGCTCTGAAGGTCGTAAACAGTTTTTATACCATTTTTCCCAGAATAGCTGACGACCAGGTTAATAGGAAGTGTCCTAAGGAGAGGCATTCATCCCGCTGGAACATTAAATTTCAAGGGGGTGACGACCTCTTGTTAGGGCACTTGTTAAGAACATGGCAGACAGAAAAATTAACCTGAAGTGAGATCGGTTCTCTGTAAGGGTTTAATGACAGCAACGACGAATATGGTTGATATTTTGGGTTTGAAGTAATTTAACTTGAACGAAAACCGTCAAAATAACTTGTTATAATATACTAATATTTTGTTAAATATCATTTCGGAAAAACCAAGCCAAGATAATCGCGATATTTCCTTCGAACATCGGCATCGCTTACACGGCAACAAAAGCGATGCAGAGAAAGGAAAATGTTCTTCGCGCAATCAAATTGGCCTAGTAGAAGGGTAGTCTTTTATAAATGTCAGATCATTCACACGCTCGTACGAGACATGTATAAAAAAATCTTAATATGGCAACACGGGGTGATTTTTTGAATATTCTAATTTTTATCAAAAAGTACCACATTGCACAAGAATATGAACACTTATATATTTATAATTAACAAACTACTATTCAAGACCCCTTCAGTCTTTTCAGAGAAATGTCCAAACTACTAAGCAAACTTTTCGTTAATTGCCAAACAACTTGTGCAAGATTTATAAAGTTCTTATTGGAAAAATAACGAATGTTATTCAATTTTTAGAGTATTTGAGATGATTATTTATAAATTTCATACAAATTGATACAGTGATTGTATTAAAACCAGATTGAGCCCCACCTCCACGTCCGAATGATAAATTCTCGGCACCTAGCCCCTAACACTAACACAGCCTCGGCGGCTCGTGAGCCACTTTTTTGTTCTTCCCAGATTATGACGTCATACTCTGTATCTATAACTGAACAGACAATGGCAAGATCTTATCTATTTGTTAAATTGTCAATAAACGTTGTCACCTCCGTTTTAAGCTTATTATTTTGGCAACACACATTAGTTATTAAAAATGTTTCTTTTGTTATATATACTTGACCTTAGAAGTCCTTACGTCACGTCACTCTCAAACAATGAATATTTAATCCATACACTATGAAGTCCGAATTGCATTGCGCATACCTAATGCACGGGCTTTAGGACCAATTATTCAATTTGACAGCAATAGTATTCTATTTAAATAGCAGTTAAAATAAAGTGTACGGCACCTGAACTGTTCAATATCTTGCTTGATAGTGCTTCTAAATCCATGAAACATTTACATATTATGCAAATACTGTATATTTTCAAAATCCGCCATCTTTATTTACATTAGAACCCAAGCTTTCGCGGTTCACACGAAATATTATGTCGGTGATTTTCACTAATTATAAGAGGGAAGGATCAAAGTGGACGTTGTCACTCGCTAACCCAATCAGCTGTCTGGGTTCTGTACCACGTGACCTGATCAAATCGTTTCGAGCGTGAGGAATCTTATGACATCATAGCGGCTTCAATAAAATATTTTGGTGATACATTTGTACGTGCCATATAAGGAAGTTGGAGACACGTTTGAGTCAAATATGGAAGCATGGTTTCCTCTAACTTCGAACGGTCTAGGACCATGATGTACCGTACCTATAAAAGTGTTAAAGCTTCTTCAAAATTTCATATCAAAACCCCGAGATTGTTTAAGACCTCGTTTTCAACTCCCCCAATAAAAAAGAGCTTCCTACGGCACTGTGTATAAACTTTTGGTTGGGACAATAGATTGTTGGAAATCGTAAAACCCAATGAACGGTAAGTTTGCATGTTTTAAGTATTGATGTATTTTTTGCTTTATAATTGCTGTAAAAAGTGATCGTTGCGCGTATAATGATAATTGAGAAAAGACAGCATATAATTTCAGCGTATTTTTCTTCATTATCCTTTTTTATTATATTCAAACTTTAAATAAAGAGGAAAGCAAAGTTATTTTCATGCGACGATGCGTGAATTTGAAATCATTTTATTTCAAACTCAAAGTTTATCGATATAAAAAGGTAGTTTTATTTTAAGAACATTCAGTTAAAACGTTTTGCGAAACGTTTGTGGTTGAATTTCACATTATATTGAAGTTTATATTACGCATAATAATGTATTATAACATACCTAACATATATAGTTTTGAAAATTGACAATTTTGTGATTAAAAGTCTACCTCCGCAGGCCTTTCAAAAACATCATATTTCAACCTGTGAACAGGCATACTCATTACAGGCTGTATGGCCTGCGGACGAGGTAGATTAATAGTGATATTTTTAGGGGATTTTTCAATTTTAAAAACATTCTGAATAAAATTATCGTGTTACCATGACAACTACTTCAAATACTTCATGTTCGGAAAATATAATGGTTTTTCCAGCAAGGCGACGGGTTTCTGCATCTATGTACATATATCTATATAGTATGTAAAATAATTCTATGCAATCAACTGAACGCATAAGAGCATGTGCGTTATATCGGCTGATGGATTACCTCTTTTAGTACATCCATGCAACATTATAGTGTTTGTTTAGCATTAAGTTTTATTTTAGAATTAACTCGATCGATAAACCATCACGATTGATTCGGGTTAGAATTGGTCTTATATAGAATTAGGACATGGTTAGTTTTAGAATACGGTGTGCGAATATTATGTAGGGATAATTAAAGATTGTTCACACTCTACGTCATCACCGTCATATGTTGAATGAGTTTGACAAAGTAAAGGATTTTCCGAATTTCTTCCAATACCTCTCTGTTCTTTTAAATCCTTGAGATTGCATGCATGATTGCAATCCATTGCTTGACTCATGTTTTTCTAGTTGTAACTATTGAAATAACATTTCTAGCTCTACACTGCACTTGTATCCAGTGGGTCAGGTCAAGCTCAGCTTTTGGTATTGACCACAGCAATTGAACCATCACAACAACTGCATGCCTGCAGCCATCCACCACCATATCTGCAGCCTGTAATTCGAATTCTGGCCAAGGCCGTGGAGACAACCGATCAAGCAAGAAGCAACAATTGGAATGGCCATCTGGGGGAAGAACTTGTAAATGTCTGAAATGTGCAGTCTTTTATAGAATGTGTAACAGAAGTTCTGGAAAATTAGCCGTAGCCGTTCCTTAATTATAGACATCTTGTAGAGATACAGCATATCTAAAAATCTATAATCATTCGTATAGACACTTGTAGTGAGCATGTCTCAAATCTTGTTAAAATGATATCATAAATGGTGCACTACAGTTTGGAGAAATTAACTGTAGCCATTAATTAATTAAAGGCATTAATTAGAGATGTTATTTCCAGGGAAATAAACTGTAACCATTCCATAATTAAAACCATTTTGTAGAAATACGGTACATAAAAATGAATAATCATATAGCTTAGTGGTTTTGACATACACTTATACTGGTCTCAAATTAAAAGTCAAAATTTTGTCATAATAATATGATGCGCAATTTTGGAGAAATTAACTGTAACCATTACAATTAATGAAAGACATTAATTAGAGAACTTAATTCTGTAGAAATTAACTGTAACCATTCTTATATTAAAGATCTTTTGTGGAAATACTGCAGTATCAGTATGAAAATGACTGTATAATCATAGCTCAATGGTTGGTAGACACTTGTACTGAGCATGTCTCAAAAGTCAAAATGATGTTATAATATCATGGCGTCAGATTTCCCCCAATATTCATGTTGATATTAATTCAACATGTTTCCGTATTGAAGTGAATTTCGACATTGAACATATCAAACTCAGCATGCCACTTTAATTCAACATTGCTTCAATTTTAACATGTAAAATTGTTTCCCTCATTGATGTTAATTTGAATATTGAACATGTCAAATTTAAGTGAAATACAACATTGAAGTATAGATATTGAAGTAATTTTCAATGTTGAAGTTTCAAAACATGTTGACGCATCACTACATGAATTTGAGAAGTGAATATTGGCGGTTATATAGCACGGCGTTAAATATCCGCCAATATTAATTAACACTTCGTTAAATCCCCCCCTGGCATATTACCATATGGCGGCTACGAACGAGCGGAATCAGTGATGAAAATCGTTGGTGCACTGAACATTATTGAGGATATAATATCGCGATTAGACAGCTAGCCTCGCTGACCCAGATTGTGTAGAGGGATTGGCAATACGATTTGACGTTTTAAAGAGATATCTTGTAAATATTAGAATCGACGACATCTGGAATTGCTGGATAGGGTTTGCAAAAATTTAAACCAATTAGAGCAGCGGCAGCGCTATTCCGCCTCTGCATTTCCAGCACAGGTTTATGCCGTGGAAAACTTTCGTAGGTCCTTCGTATAATTATGATATACACGATGGGCAATTGAATTTTTTATAGCGAAGTAAGCAGTATCATGGGTGTACGCAAAGTAACTTTGGAGCGGCCAATGAGGTCATTTGGCACAAGTGTGCTGTGTGTCATGTACTAGAAAGTTATGGCTTATGCACATCCTATACACGGCTAACACAGTGGTTATGCAGCACTGTATATATTAAATTAAATTAAGCCCAAGTCGACAAACCTAGGGAAACTGATGTAAATGTAATGCATACATGTAGATCAATTTTTGTTGAAACCACAACTTCCTTGTGTGGGGATTGGTGTTAGTGAAAAAATCTAGACACTGACCTCTGAATTGGCGAAGACTGATCAGGTCGTTTACCAACCTTAAACGAAAACAGGACTGCAAATTTCAGTTTTCAATAAAATTCAAGTTTTCATGAATTAATCCAAAATGCCAAGTTCCTGGAGTGGACGCATGACTGCCACCATTAACCGCCCTGATGCCACTGACATCATGGGCCATGATGTCAGTGGCAGCAGGGCGGTTTTTTCGTGGGCTTTTCATGTCTGCTCAGCATATTGCATTACTAAGCTAACCTTTTTCTTCAAACGGTAAAAAATGAAGTGCAGATGAAAGATGTAAATATACGTAGATATTCTCGTTCTCATTCTATGCTGTAGTTCTGTATAAAACTTAATGTGCATGCAGTCAATCATACTAAATCCTGATGATAAGACGCTATATATACAGTACGTGTTGCATATATGATCACTGTGTCAGCCGTGTAGGATGTGCATAACTTTCTTACATGACACACTTGTGCCAAATGACCTTATTCGCCGCTCCAAAGTTACTTCGCGTACACCTATAAAAAATTCAATTTCCCATCGTGTATATCATACGAAGGACCTACGAAGGTTTTCCACGGCATAAACCTGTGCTGGAAATGCAGAGTTATTCATGGCGGAATAGCCCTGCCATTGCTCAAATTGGTTTAAATTTTTGCAAACCCTATCCAGCAATTCCCGGCAAAGTGCTTGCCGATGTCGTCGATTCTAATATTTACAAGATATATCTTTAAAACGTCAAATCGTATTGCCAATCCCTCTACACAATCTGGGTCACCAAGGCTAGCTGTCTAATCGCGATATTATATCCTCAATAATGTTCAGTGCACCAACTATTTCATGATTTTCAATTTTTCATCACTGATTCCGCTCGTTCGTAGCCGGCGCCATAGAGGAATAACCGCCAATATTCACTTCTCAAATTCATGTGGTGATGCGTTTTCAACATGTTTTGAAACTTCAACATTGAAAATTACTTCAATATCTATACTTCAATGTTGTATTTCACTTAAATTTGACATGTTCAATATTCAAATTAACATCAATGAGGGAAACGTGTTGAAATTGAAGCAATGTTGAATTAAAGTGGCATGCTGAATTTGATATGTTCAATGTCGAAATTCACTTCAATACGGAAACATGTTGAATTAATTAATATCAACATGAATATTGGCGGAAATCTGACGCCATATATAATATGACACGCAGTAGTTTACCTTACTGGAGAAACTTACACTGACGGTCCCGATCGCGACACATTTTGCCGCCGTCAGGCGAAAGCATGTGTCTGGAGCGTCAAAAACTTGAGAGGTTTCTTTCTTATTCTATGCACTTGTTTGCATGCTACAAAAATTGTTGACAGGAAACTCAGCTTATAAATATAAGGTTAAAACTTGTTTACAATACTTGATTAACTTTATATACATGCTCAAAATTAATATAACTGCCTCTTCAAACTGTCTCTTCTACTGTATTATTCTAATTATACATGTTAATATGAAGAATTTGCAGGCTCAATGCTTGGGCGATGATTGATCTTTAATTTGCATATTAATATAAAGCGGAGATGATGAATTAATCACCTGTCAGTACTACATATTTAAAGCTTTGCATGAGCGTGCATTCAAAGATGTTACTTTTCAAGGCCACCCTTTCTCTGTCTGTTGTAACATTAGCTGTTGGATTCTTTGAGTGGAAAAATTGTGGTAAGTATATGCCTGCAAACAATAAGTTTTACTTTGTTTCGTTTACATAGCAATTGGAATAGGCAGTATAGAGGAAAAAATTAGCGAGGCTCGGCAGCGAGGCATAGCGGTAGAGTTTGTACTTTCATGGTTGCCCGCCGAACAATTTGTTGTTTGCGTTCGATTTTTCACCTTGCATTGACCAACTTTTAACCCAGTTACAAAATGACAGAAATGCCTTTGGTATTGGCTCTTGCCAACACAGGGATATAGCTTTCATTGATATTTCCCTTTTGCATGTAGTACTGCATGAATAACAAGTACTTTGTATAAAATTATGTGGCTATAATTTGCTATTAAAGTGATATCTCAAGCACCTTCCTCGAACTCCCATGGGACAAAACGCCTTGAAAGTCTGACAAACCTTCCGAATATAGTCTCTTTGCGGCAAACTAGAAATAGTTGAGAACGGCAATAAGTAACTAGAAAGCATACACATGCATGCGAGCTGTGCGATATATAATAAAGCACATGCAGCATTCGTCTTGCAATCCAAATTTGTTATGCAAAATGTTTTAGGCATGCACAGCTGCAAATTAAGGGCCTATTTTAAGTAAAGGCGGGTGAGGGCGGTTGCCTGCCTTGATATTCTAATTCATACTATAGCACAACGAAAGTTTTCACTGAAGCTAATCTCATACAAACACTATATTTGTGATAAATGTTTCGTGCGGGCTGCTGCTATATTGACATTAGAGAGTTTTGCAACCTAGAACGGCAACGACAACGGCATGCGCAACGGGGAAAATATAATTGCTTATATTGTTGTATTTGAGCCAAAATATACGTTACTGCACTTAATTTGCCTCTTTTTAAAAGTTTTCCTGTTTCTTTCAAACGTACCCTTAAGTAAAAATAGTCCTCGATCTCAAATAAAACACCTCAAATAATATCGAACGAACTAACTGTTGCCGTAGTCATGCACCGTGAAAATGTGCAAATCACGTACTAGTTTCAACAACTACGGCATTGCACAACGCTTAAGACCATGTAATTTACATTCGCCTTTGTCTTTGAGGATTAATGCTATTGTTGATGACCATATTGCCGTTGCCATTGCCCTTGTATTTGCCAAACTCTCTATTTCAACAGCTGAAACGCAGGTTATAATCCATTATTCATACATTGTTTATTATAAGTAATAGCATGGCGTTTCGGGAGATTAGTGATTAAATTGCCCCGTAACTCGAGGCAGGTTTGCGGAATCCCCGAATCGCCCGCTACAGCGGGCCTGTTGAAACAAAAGAAACCCGGGCAACTATGCTAATAGAGAGGTTAAGATACCCGGTTTCGGTGTACGGGTAAGGGAAGCATGATTTTGGTTAGCCATATTTTCGTCGTTGTCTGTAGCTTTACTCGTAATTAAGGTGCGCATTTTTCGCATTATATCATTGTCTATTGCAAGAAAACAGAAAAAGTATGATCGAATTACAGACATCAGTAAAACAAGATGACACTACTCGTACCCGTACACCGAAACCGGGGTATCTTAACCTCTCTATTATCTAAATTAAAGTCTGCATGCATTGTTTACTGAATTCATAGCAGCTATGACTAGAGCAACAAGCTTGCACAACTCTATTGTGTTTAAAAAGAATATTCTGTTCTTAAAGCTTTCCTCGCAGAACTTTGACTTCTTGGATGATCACTGCAGGGGAGGAGGAAAAGGAACGTTAGCCGTATCTGTGAGAGACATTTTTGTCACGATTCTCCAGTTTTTGATGTCCATGTCTTCTGCTCCAATTTTGGAGGACAAATATAGCAGAAATTATAGTAAATCTTCGAAATGAATTGTTCGGACGAAATTTCAAACAAAACCATCTCCAAATGTACTTAACAAAACTGATGGCGTGGTTGTGCTTACATACGATCAGCCTTTGGGGCTTCAGTTTATATGATCTGATAGTCGCATTGGGCCAGTCGCATTCATTTAGTATATCATATTTTACAAGTATAGCAGTTCAAAATGTAAACAAAGCGTTTGTTAATTACGGATTTTACAACATCTTTAAATTAAGCAAAATTCCACTGACAGTTTCCCGTAATATAATTAATGATTTTTTGCAGACCTGCAATAGAGTCTTAAATTTGTCATGAACTGTGACTGCAGTAACAAACAAGTGCCGCAAACGCCTATATTAGAACATACCTTTTCCTTTTATCATTTTTACCATTTTATCAACTGAATTGAAAGAAAAGCTGAAATTTGTTGTCGCATATCGTGGAATGATACAAGAAGAATTTCTGTCGCTTGCTTTAAAAAATGAACACTGAAAGATAATTATTAATGTCATTCTCGGGAGAAATCTAATACTAATTGTGACGCGCATTTATTTGAAGGTTTCGATTTATTTAGTAGATAGGGTTAATCATCTCTCCATGCAACGGAACTCAAACGTGCCCGACGTGTGATTGCATGGTGAGGGAGGGAAATTCGTGTACTCGAAGAAAAGCCTTCGAAGCACAGGAGAGAACCAACCGCAACTGTACAAGCGGTAATTGCAAGAGTTTCCAAGCGCATCAACTATATCAAAGCTGGTTAGTCACCCCGACCATTAAGTAAAAATACGACCATATACCATGAGGGGCCTTCAGTATATAGCGCTAAGGGACAGCGCGTTATCTTCCACAAATGCTTCCCACCGTAGCTGAAGGATGAGAAATAGGCGGTGTAATAATATTGATTGGGGAGGATACGGGAGGTCCGAGGGCATATACCCTCTGTGTTTGAGGAAGATTTGATTTGCAGAAATTGAGGAAGATTTGATTTGCAGAAATCTGTCAGTTCAGGCCACAATTTGGAATCATGCACATATTTAATATTGGTGATAAACTTTTGGTTATCTTTGAAAGGGCTTAGCTACCGACTTTCCCCCAACAAAACCTCCTTGTTATACCCCTTTCCGCCACGAACATGCAGATATTTAAAACTTCTAATAAAAACACATTTCTAAAAAGCTCTTCCTACAATGTCTATCATGCAAATTTTATCCGTTTATCAGTGAAACCAATCAACGAATCTGTTCCAAAAACAGTCAAAGTGCATGGCTGTGAAGACCAGAAAGAAGTTTCCTTATCCTGCGCTCCTGGTAGAAAGATTGCAGTCACGAAAGCTTTCTTTGGCCACGGAAATGGCTACAAAGCTACCTGTGACAGTGATTGGATATCCCAAAACTGCCGAACAATTGGAGTGAAAGACAAGGTGAAATTTTTGTGCCAGGGAAAACAGTCGTGTAAAATCAATCCAAGAGAAGATGTCCTTGGAGATACGTCCTGCTTGTTTGGACTTGATGCAGATCTGTTTATTGATTATGTCTGCAATCCAGGTAATCGTTAATTATTTTTTTCAACTTCTGGCAATTGATTGATTTTCCGGACCAAGTAATTAACTAAACTCGGACAATACACGAGCTGAAAAACAATGTACAGCTTAACCAATATTTGCTTTACTGCTTTCCTATTTTATGAACCATTTTTAGCATTTATATTAATTTTTGATAATGCTCTTTCAATATACCTGATTGAACAATTGATATGACCATGCCTGGATTATGTAACAAATCCTTACGTCTTAATTGGGCTGATCTATGACGATGTAACTGCACGAAATATTTACCTTAATCAAGATACTATAATATTCTAATGAAGCTCAATTTGCAACATAGTATATATTATGATACTTATAAGTTTCGTAAACAAATTATTGGGTTTTTTTGTATTGGTGTAATGTACACAGGTGAAATGATGCTTGTGATGTTACTCCGAGTGAATATCCACACCGGGCAAGGTTGAAAAATATGCCTGGCTACGGCGGGAATCGAACCTACGACCTTTGGAATACTAGCCCAATGTTCTGCCAACTGAGCTATGCGGTTAGGTCGGTTCGAGTATGTGATGTAGCAATTATAAATTATTGTTGTTCCAAATTTAGCGAAGTTCCAAAATCAAATGTATCTTAATTGATTCCCATTTGCTTTCGTTTGGAACTTACATATGTACAAGAACCTTCCTATCCATATTAGAAAATTTGCGCATTCTGACTGAACGATATTTGATTGATCATCCATTGGTAGGAGGGCAAGCTGTCGTGCTTTACTGGTATCTCTACAGGGCCGCAGGGCTGTGCGCACTAGTGTCGTCAGGTTTAGATTAATGTTACCGGTTAGATTAGGGTCAGATTGAGGTTAAATTTGGGTTTTGGTTCAATTTCATTGAGTATAAAGTGACACGGGTGGTGAAAAAGAGAACTTTGCCATTCTTGCTCGTGGCCCCTATTACTGTTCCCTCCAACTCAGCTCCCAGTCAATAACTGTTGATTCTTATAATTTTCTGATTTACAGTGTATATCAACGACGTAATATCCATCATGTCAATGAAAATAACACCAAGCCCTCTCATCTTACCTGGAAAAATTAGTGCATCTATATCCTTGTTGGTCAAAAGACGTCTTTTATCGACGACTAAACTCAAGCTTGACGTCGAGAAGAAAGTACTTGGGGCGGCATGGATATCTATTCCTTGTGTTTCTAATTATGGATCTTGGTAAGAAAATCTTTACTCTGGTTAGCTAGGAAGTTCGAATTAGTATAGGAATATTATTGTTACCATGTTACCATGCAACCTTGGAAAGCTTGTGTTCGAAACAATGTACTTGTTCCCTCTAAAGCAATAATGTTTCCAAACAAATATACAAACATAATTATTTTGTGCCTGGGGTCGGTTATACAAGGGCTATAGATAGTATTACTGATCCACCGGATAGTTAATTTTACAACCTTCAAATTTAATTTTGGTAAAATTACCTGAACTCATGCATGCGCTGTGATATGTGAAACTACAGAATGATGTGGACCCTACAAGAAGTAAAAGTATCCTCTAACAAACTTATAAAATAATTGATACTAAATTTTAATCTAAGTTATGTTGTACCAACCACAGTTAATGCATGTACTAACCAACTACCAATTTAACAAATCATAAGATGACCACTAGCTATCTGGTTACGGTGTGAGTTTCAATTGTTGAAACCATCAACAAACATGGTTAGGAAACAGTACTAATGTTCTGTAAACTTTCTACATTGAGAATAGGAAAGTGAATGAAATCCAATTCAAATTATAACCTTTCGTTTCTAATTATTACTATAGGCGAGGAACATAAACATTCGGAAACATAAATATTCGGATAAAAGCGACTGTATAGGCCGAAAGTCATTAATTTCGATCACCTTCCTTCTGATGTGAAAATGAAATCCTTTCCCTACCACTACAAATATTTATGCATCTTAAAAATGCATGCGCAATTGAATTTTTTCCGGCTGGTCACGATAAGTGCAGAGAATAAACTCTCCCTAATTCGTGGCAGCCTTCGTAGTTGGTGTTTATTTGGGGGTCGGGCCGGTAGAGACGAAAATTTATTTATCGCCGCAGCCAGCCAACACCCACAAATAAGTACCTGCTATACGCAGGCTGGTTTTCTGTATGCCCAGGAAGTTAGGAATATATGTTGCCTGTTAAAACAACGTAAATCTTGGGTTGCATATCACAAAGACGGAGGAAAACAGGATTTTCATTTTTGCTTCTTTATTTTTGTAGCACGTACGATAACTTCTGTGAGATTCTTCGAAGCATGATGTTTAGTAAATGCGACGAGGAGATGGAAAACAAAGGCATTCCCTGTGACTGTCCAATACCTACTGGATTGTTTAGCGTCCCTTCCCAAACCATCACCGTTACAAAGGAACAGATCAACCAATTGCCAAGTGCACTCAACTGGTTCGTAGAGGTAAGTAGTTATAAAGAAACGTACTAAACCACCCATCTGAAATAATCCGTGGTTTTTATTTTTGGTTTGAGTTGTTGTCTATTTTTACAGTTTATCGCCAAATTTTGGATTTGTACTTGTCGCTCGAAAGTACTTGCAGTGTTGAAAGTTTTCTGGAAATTTCCAGTGAAAAACTATATGCAGTTAAGCATATATGTAAGAACTGGTCGAAAGCGACTGCAAAAAATACAATACGATCTTATGAATTACTTATTCACTTCGATCCGCTACGGTCCAGAGGTTCACCTGCAGACTGATACAGAGTACTAACCACTGTGAATTACTGTGTGCTATACAGCTACAGCCAGAATGCAGTGGCATTTTAGGCAAATTGATCATGTAGTCTAGGAGCTGTATATGAGTTTGTATGCATTTCATTTAGGACAGATAATCTCAACTGTTTTAAGGCAAGTTGACCATAAGGGTCGACATGGTAACGCTGCCCGAACCCCAATCCGGGGCGAAACGTCCGAAACAAACCACACCCAAAAACGACGCTTTCGCCATACCGCTATATATCAAACCATAAAAGCTTTGGCTATTCTGAACTGAGTGCTTATATATATGGTTCAGAGATGGTACTTTTAGGGCTGGTCATTGGTAAGTGTGAAATGCCTAGCACTGATATTTCACAAGAAAATGAGCGTGCAATACTCATAGTCAAACGTCAATTTGTGACTTACAAATTCAGATAAACAGCAGTGGACCTACATTACCTTAATTTTTTCCTAAATTTTTTTTATAGAAACATAATTGGTACTAATTTATGTATATTATCACTGCTTTGGTGTTGATACTTTGTGACCGAAATAATAATTTGAAATCTATCTACCTCCTGCAAATGGACGTATTTGGCCAAATTCTCCACTTTACTCCACTGTTTATCGCCGATGCCGTTGAAATCCTTCCAAATATGTACGTCAGCTCAGATATAATGGTATCAAGCACATTTTAAATAAGTGTTAACTTGGATTTAAGTAGATCATAGCTGTTTAACCATCGACAAGGTAAAAATACAACTTTGTCCAAACTCGGCGCCATTTTGTCATCCCATGTCGGTTGTCAACAATTCGGCCTTGTTATTCTTCCGTCCAAGCCATTTCCATTCCACCAATAACAAATTTAACCCTTTACAAGGGTGGGAAACTAAAAAATGTAAACAAAATATAAGAAATGCAGCATTTTATCACCCTGTAAAATGTTGCTCACGAGTCTTTCAAAACATTCTTACATTCCGTACAAAGTAACAGGGCGTGACAGGGGGTGTGGAGACTTTGAAGTTTTAAGCAAAGCAAAGGCACGCTGTAATAGCAGCTGCAGTGTATGGTAAGACCAACAATCAACATTTAATTTATGGTATGACATATTCATATAATATGTATTTATTTGTCGCTACAAGAAATAAAACAAACGTTTGTATGATTGTATTTAGTTTTTAGTCTATTTCACGCCTTCTATCTCCGTGAAATAATTCATCCCCCTGTCATGCCCCTGTTACTTTGTCACGCGAGATTTGTACGGAATGTTTTGAAAGACTCGTGAGCAACATTTTACAGGGTGATAAAATGCTGCATTTCTTATATTTTGTTTAGATTTTTTAGTTTCCTACCCTTACAAAGGGTTAAATTTGTTATTAGTGCAGTGGAAATGGCTTGGATGGAAGAGTAACAAGGGCGAATTGTTGGCAACCGACATGAGATGACAAAATGGTACCGAATTTGGACAAAGTTGAGGTTTTACCTTGTCGATGGTTAAACAGCTATGATCTACTTGAATCCAAGTTAAAACTTACTTAAAATGTGCTTGACACCATTATGTTTGAGCTGCCGTACATATTTGGAAGGATTTCAACGAGATCGGCGATAAACAGCGGAGTAAAGTGGAGAATTTGGTCAAATACGTCCATTTGCAGGAGGTACGTAGGTAAATTTCAAATTATTATTTCGGTCACAAAGTGTCAACTATTTTACACCAAAGCAGTGATAATATACATAAGTACCAATTATGTTTCTATAAAAAAGATTTAGGAAAAAAGGTAATGTAGGTCCACTGCTGTTTATCTGAATTTGTAAGTCACAAATTGACGTTTGACTATGAGTATTGCATGGTCATTTTCTTGTGAAATATCAGTGCTAGGCATTTCACACTTACCAATGACCACCCCTAAAAGCACCATCTCTGAACCATATAAGCACCTCAGAATAGCCAAAGCTTTTATGGTTTGGTAGATAGCAGTATGGCGAAAGCGTCGTTTTGGGTGTGGTCAGTTTCGGACGTTTCGCCCCGGATTGGGGTTCGGGCAGCGTTACCATGTTGACCGTCA
>CACRXK020004595.1:0-31011 GCA_902702795.2 Paramuricea clavata | reverse complement strand
GGGGGGGGGGGCTCAAGAATAAATCTGAATTGTTGTTTTTGGTTGAGGCCAATCTACAGTTGTGTATGGAAGTGTAATGTGTTAGTTGAGGTCAATTTACAACTCTGTATGAACATATATAATGTATTGGTTGAAGCCAATTTGCAACTCTACATGACAATATAATGTATTGGTTGAGTTTTCTGGGGGAGTTTGATCGGCAAATAGTGGAAAATTAGTATAAAATTACTTGAAACGCAACAGATTAAAGATCTGAATCGAAACAAGATCCAACGTGGTTTTTTTTACCGAACGTCGAACACAACAACCTCCGTGAGTCATGGGGGTTTATCTCAATTATCTGATACACATAAATGACCGGCATGTTGTACACGTGTAAGATAAGCAATATAAGCAGGCACAATGTTAGAGAGCAAAATGAAAAAGAAAATTGACGTATGCATTGGTGAACCATGAGCACATAAGTACAAACACAGACATCTTGGTTATTTTATCTGAATTTGGATTTTAGTTTGAACAATATGAACAATATTACATCACGGTTTAAACCACCAAATACTATGTATACATAAGATATCTATATATTAAGCCAGTGGCGTAACGTTATATCAGGGGGCCCCCGGGTCAAAATTTTCGAAGGCCCCCCTAGTAGAAGTGCCAAAGGCACGAGTTGAGCGCCGTATATGCACGAGTTTTCTAGGGGGTCCAGGGCATGCTCATCAGGAAAATTTTTGAATCTAGACTCTCTGAAATGCCATTTCCAGGACTTTGGGGAGATATTTTACAGAATTCTGATGGTCAGAAAACGACATTGTAACATATCAGAGGCCCAGGCCAATGTTTTTGCTCTATCGCCTAAACCTGGGGGCCCCCATTGGGGTTGGGGGCCCCCGGGTTCTCCCGGTCTGAGCCCATAGTAGTTACGCCACTGTATTAAGCACAAACAAAGGGGAAAGTAAGGGAGTCAGTCATCCTTCTTAGTTATGTAGAGCACAAAAATAATGTTTGCTTATGTATATTTTTGCTTGTGCACCATGCGTGAAGCAGGATAATATATATAGACTTCTTTATTATTGAAATTGTGGGCGGTTTCCCAACAATAATGAGTGGCTGCATAGATCGGCCTATCAGATTAATATAATATCTTAAACGAAGGATTTATAGCTAAAAATAACCTTCACGTGCATGTCATTCTCTCTAAATCTTTCTCTTTCTTTCACTTGTAGATATGCAAAGAACTGATGAAATACGCATGTACGTGCGGAGGGAGAGTCTATACTATTCTTAATTCAAGGACGTAGCAAACGGGGGATCTGGGGTGTAACCCCCCCCCCCCCCAATCTGAAAGTTCAGAAAATTCAGGTAAAATAGAAGTTAATTTTTACATTTTCTGGTACAATTTGGGTAATAGCTTCACTTCGCCTGGACGTTATATAATCAATAGCTACGTCACTCAACAATGGCCTTAATCAGGCGCATAGCCAGCCCCATACGAATTGGGGGGGGGGCTAAAGTGCTTTTTTAATTTTAAGGTTAGCTAAACTCTCCCACGTGCATATATGGCATATTGGCATGGCCTTTTAGTGATCTATATGCCACAGATTTGGTCTATTTTATGCCATGTGCGTAATAAACTAATGATATAATACGTCAAATTAATAGATAAAAAAAGTTTTAAGAACTTGTTATTACACCCGTTTTCAAAATTACGCGACCAAAGACGAAAATGCTAGAGTTGACATGTCGATCAGTTTTATGTCATTCGATCACGAAGTTCAAACTTTGAGTTTTGCGGTTCCTTTTCGATGTATATGCTTTGTATGCTTTATATAAACAGACTTACAATGATTTTCAAGATATGTTAGTGAGAATTATTGTAAAATTTAAGCACGACAAAATCATAACATCACCGTTATAGTCTAGCGCGCGTGTTTTATACTGACAGCTATATTCCAGGATAAATTGTTATTTTTCAAACTTTAAAAGTCATTCACGGCACATATTTATGTTGTGATGGTTTGTATTGTGCTTTAGTTTGTATATTTAAGTTATCTGACTCATTTTTGTTCAGTTTTGGTATTAAATACGGTTTAAAATGTCTTTAGACAGTTTGTTTACGTTTGCTATTTTTAGCAGTTCTTGTGACATAAAACTGACATTTGAAGTAGGAGTATTTTTCAGGGAGGTCGCGTAATTTTGAAAACGGGTGTAAGTTGAGAAATGCTTTAATGCATTTTAAAATCAATTGAAACGATACACATATTATACAACATTTGCACGAACGGGAATCTAATTTGTGTTCCGTTTTCAGGAGTACAACTTTGCGTCTAACTTTTAGATTACACGAATATGTTACAGTGGACGTTTTCTAGACATCAAAGCAAATATATCGACAAGAGAATGCAACTTAATATCTTCGGCTACATCTCTTTCGCTACTAACAAGAACCAAGCTCTCAAGAGATCTTCACCCATAGTTATTTCAATTTAATGACGACAGTTTTTTACACAGTATTTCACATGTGAAATTAATTCATGTAATTCCGCGTTTTCTACCATGCCATTAAGAACAGCCAGAAATCAACAGACCATAAAATGAATACAAAATACGGCCAACGATCGTTCATGGTTGCTGCGCCAACACTATGGAATAGCCTTCCAGCCGTCATTAGGAATATGGAGCATGCATCTCATTTAAATCGAATGCTTTTACCTAAATATATCGATGTTTTATCTATTATACTAGACTAAGTCTTAAAGTATATTCAACTAAGGCCCGGTTTAGACGGCGAACTTTTCATGCGCCGAATCTAATTGTCGTAGATACGGCAAAATATCGGAAGCTGATTTAGACGCCGAATTTAATTGTGCCGTACCAAATTGCGAGGACACTATATTGGACATATTTCCAATGCAAGTATATGATAATTATATTATGATGTTAAAAAGTAATTATGCATTAGGTTCGGCGCATGAAAAGCACGGCGTCTAAATCAATGTCGAACCTGTGTCGCATATACGACTTGTCTTGTCGCATCTTCTAGTCGTGTCGAACTTAATCAAAACCTGCCGAACTTAATTGATTTAGACGCCGCTCCAGCGTCGCACTTAATTCTTGCATTAGATTCGGCGCATGAAAAGTTCGCCGTCTAAACCGGGCCTAAGTTACTATATCACTGTTCACGATAAACTATTTAACTATTTAATTTTCTATTTTACACTGTTTTAAGTTAATCTATTTGCACACATATAGAACATTATATGAATATACCTTCTATATACGCACAATTGCATGAGAAATACAACCTATATATTATTATTATTATATTTTGTAAAGTCATATAATTAAAATATAATGTTACATTACTTGAAAGAATCTGACCATTTTACAAAAGCCACATATCCGGAATGTTGTGTAAAATATGCATGGTCAATTTGGACGTAAAATATGGTCAATGTGGACGCATGAATGTTCAGATTACATATGCTCAGAATATTCATAACTCATCTACTCGTTCACATGCATCACGGAAGACGAAAATCGCACTAGAAATCGCATGTGAATGGGTTTTTGAAAATGATTCCAACCACACCTGTCACCCCCTTGCGCACTTTCTTGGACCAGGCCTGAACTTTTCCCCAATCCCTGCTAATCTTCTTCTTCTTGTTATTATTAACAATTACTAAATTTTGTCAGTTGAATGGTCTATAACTGTAGGAACCATCCAAATCTTCGGTAGTTTGGCTGCTAATCTTTCGCACTGAAGCTGTCTCAATTACGGATGTATACACATGGAGACGAAAGATTGCTGTTGCTTGAAGTTGAAGCATACCTAGTTTTAAGAATTTTTTATCACTGCACATTTTTGCGCAAAGTTTAGCCGAGAAGAAGCACGCCCTGAAAATCAGTTCTGAACACACCCTTATAATAATGTGTAACCAGGCTGTAATTGATATTCCCAGGGAATTTGGGTGCCCAAGACCAAACTTGACTTGGGCCCCTCGTGGTTTCATCTTCTAACACTATGATTAAGGGGTCCGGGGCCGTTCTCCCTGGCCTGGAAAAATTTTGAAACTCTGAAGTACCAGAAATGGCCAAATCCTGCATTCGGATTTCTGGAAGTCTGTTGACAGTTATATGTATGTATATTTTACTGTAATTCTCTATTTGCCCCCCCCCCCCTTTAACTGAGGCCCCAGGAAAATTTGCCCCCTCCACCCCTTGACAGCACCTACAGTTACGACTATCTATGACAGCATAGTTTCATAATTGTAGGAAAGAAATATTTTCGTATTGGAAAATAAAAGGCGGCTTGGGCGTGACAAATCTCTAGAGGAGTTCCAGGGGCATACGCCCACAGAAAATGTTATAATCTAGGCTCTCTAAAAGAAAATTTCCTACAATGTGGGGGACATTCTATAGAATTCTGAAGATTATACACTAATTGCAAAAAGTTAAGTATCATTCATTTCATCATCCAAGGTCATGAAGAGATCTTTAGTGGGAGACTAGTTTGTTCATCTGATGGACCTGAAGTATAATATTAGTGCGAACGTTCGATAATTTGGCAGCTATCATTTCAATTTCATTCAAATTATTCTCATTCAAAATGTTTTGATTAATACTGTCAAGTGTCAAGACGAATTTCTAGTTCAGTTCTACATTTTACATTTTATCACTGCACATTTTACTTTTATCACTGCACAAATTGGTTATCACTGCATGCACACTATCAGAGGCTTCAGATTTTGCAGTACATCCCATCGATTTTGTCAACGAAATCGCTTCTTTTTCGAAACTTTTGGCATTGTCAAGACAGTTACAAAGCAACAACAAAATGAAATATAATCCAGTCAAAATATATATCTTTGATGTGTTTTCAGCTTCATAGCTTAAATTAGTTAAATAGTCTCAAACAGAGAAGCAAAATGCTTATGAGTATATATGAATGTGTGCATACATCTCGCGAATGTTGGATGTATAATGAGAATTCATTTTATAAGGTCTTTGCGGTCTGATTGCGAGGTTTACCGCTTCCCGAAGAACTCCGATTTACCGCTCCCCGAGAATTCCGATTGAAGAAGTGATTCGTGTGAAAGCGTTACGTCTTATTAGGAGTATAAATGTGCGCGTGCAACTTGACAATACTGTAAACAGACTAACGCAAACAGTCCAAACAGACCGCAAAGACATAATAAAATCTTGAATTCTCATCATACCGATCCAACATTCGCGAGATGTTCATGCATGCACTGATGCACCACACATTTTACATTAATTTTATAAAGTACTCATCTAAGAGAACACGCTTAAACAATTTCTTCAAGTATATATATATATTATAGTGATAAAATATTTGGCATGCAATTTGATATACATGCACTAATTTACTAAAAGTCATGTTGATCATGAGTTGCCATTAACTGCCGCGTCTTCACGCGAATATATTCATAAATGTCTGCCCTGTCTAATAGACTATACACTAGAATCTAAATAAAAAACGCATTATATACGCCTTGATAGTTAATTTAATGTCATTATAACTTTAATGGCCTTTTCTCAGTGTAAAGAGGACGAATTCGAACTATATAACATACGCGACCTCTAGGCAAACATTGGGCAGACATTTTAGTACGTCTTCTTGTCATGTGCGTCTTACGTATAAAGACGCGCACAAGATGTATAATAATACGTATAATACGTTCAATTCAGACAAACTTTTGGTTCGCACTGGTAGTGCGCCGCTCTATTAATTCAAAACTGTGCCCGTCTTTTCCATAAGTGTCCGTCTATTCCATAAATGCCCGTATTTTCCGTGTCCGCGTGTCCATGCACGCGTTTTCCAATATACCATTTTTACATTAGATTATCTGTCGTTACGTCGTACATAAATTAGTTTCCGGTTGGTCAAAGTTTAGCAAAATTTCTCCCACTCGTGCGGGCTCGTATTGTCAGCGGGCATCTTACAGAAAGTGGCCAATGTCAAAGCTATTCAACGTACTATATTTTCCAACGGAATGCTGATGTTTATTTACAGGTCCCCCGCTCTGTCGGGACCAGATGAGAAGCGAGATCATTTTTAAATTTCACTAGTAAACTTTGCTACGGTTCATTCAGCAAAATACATCAAAGTCAAAGTCTTCGACGTGGCATGGTTATATGCATATCATGCATCAGTCATCGATATACAGTTTACGTACTAATACATCCAGGGCCTATCAGAGAAATTCGGGGGCAAGGGACAAATTTTTGTTTCGGGGGGCCTATTTTTCCCCGAAAATTTTGGCGAAGGGGGGTGGTGAAAATTTTTTTCGGACATTAAAAAAGGGTCAAAAAAATATTGTGGTCGAACATGACCTAAACTGAAGGTTCAAAAAAATATTTTTTGGACTAGACCGCGAGTGTCGCCAGTGTCGCGAGTGTCCCCAAGTGTCGCCAGCTATCTTCGCCACTCGTAGAACAACCCGATCAACCTCATCAAACAAACTGAAATATGTTATCCCTAAATGCAGAACTACCATCTACCAAAAATCTTTCCTCGTAAGAGCGTGCCGAGTTTGGAACTATCTTGCAGATGAACTGAACTTTACTAAGGATACTAGCATTTCTGTATTTAAATCAGATCTGCTCAAGTATTACTTTACATCACTGAACATTAATTATGATCCTAAAAACTCTCGAACACTTAAGAGTATATGTCTGAAATGTAATTGTATTGTATTCGAAGCCTGTTACGTCCAATATCGTGTTGCAGTTGAACTGTAAATAAGATCACACCTGTAACGCATGTATGTGTATATATATGTGTGTAATGATAGTTTTGTGTCGGGCCCGCAGTAATTGGCTATTCGCTGTTGCGGTCACCCAGCCGTGGTCATGTACCTACTGTATTTCATTATGTACGTTTGTTTTGTCCTGTCATGTAATGTACTGTTTCATCGGCAAAGTTTATAAATTAAAAATTAAATTAAAATTAGTGGTCCCTCGAAGAAATGAGGGACCGCAGACAACACAGCAAGAAACGAAATACGCCCACTTTTCGCTCTTGTCAAATTGGGTGTCTGTAAAAGCCGGAACCCCATCCGGAACACCCGGAACCCTACCGGAACACCCGGAACCCTACCCGGAACACCCGGAACCCTACCCGGAACACCCGGAACCCCTCCCGGAACACCCGGAACCCTACCCGGAACACCCGGAACCCCTCCCGGAACACCCGGAACCCCACCCGGAACACCTGGAACCCCACCCGGAACACGCTGGAATACGAGCTCTGAAGCAACGCACGTGTTTCTCTATAAATTCACGTGTTTCGCATTAAATTCGGGGTGATGGATGGTTACGATCTTTACTTTTTACTTGTATTGTTATTTTTTATTAAATAATTTTTCTCATGGGCAAGGATAAATATATTATGTCGGGCCGTATATAATATCAAATGCATGAGTTTTGCTTGTTTGTAAACGTGCAAACGAAGTTTCGCTCGAGGAATGTACTATATTTTTCGTTTTCAATATTCTGCCGTACTATGTACCTGTGACTCTATTCTAAATTTAGTTGAACAATAAGGGACTGCTCATTATTTATTGTACAGGGGGGGACTGAGGAGAAACTCTACAGTTATAAAATTTTTTCGTTGCCCCCCTCTTAAGACGAGTAAAATTTTCAAAGCCCCCCCCCCCACAGGCAAAACAAGAACATAAATTTTGCCTCCCCCCCCTCTAGCTCTTTATCTTTATTTAAAGAAACAAAAACTCTAGCTGTTTATTTTAGAGAAAGAAAAATAGGTAATGGGGACCAATAGACATTCCCATTATAGACTAATTTTTTATCTTAGCAAAAAAAGTATATTCCCGGGAAGGGCATACTAAAATTAGTAAAATTCCAAAGTTTGGTTGCAAAATGTTGTAAAATATGTAGAAAATATAGCCTTCCAAAGTTTGCAAATTTTGTATTCTTTTATATAATTGCAATTTTCGCATGCAATACAAAAGTGTACAAAATTTGCAAACTTTGCAAGGCTATATTTTCCGTATTTTGCAACAATTCGCAACCAAACTTTGCAATAATTTACTTATTTTAACATGCTCTTTCTAGCTGTGGTGATTTATTTGCATCAAGGCCGGATTTTGAGGGAAGTGTGGAGAGGTGCGCACCTCCCCAGAGATCGTTTTGCACCTCTCCTGAGAATTTTTCCACTTGTCTTGAAAGGTCATGCACTTCCCTTTGGGAAAGTTTCAATGATGGAACAAAGTGAAAATGTGATGGTTGCTTAGGATCTACACTTTGTGACGTGAGAAAGTTTTCTCTGTAAAATTGAAACAGTGATAGCCATGTCAAGCACCCTTTTAATGCAATGTTTTGAAAGAAACAGTGTAGCAATTGCAATGAAGGGCAAGATTGGAGTCATACATTCATAATTCATTAATACACTGGTACATATTATGTACACTACATGCATACCTCACCTCGTTGATATTGGCCTGTTCTACAATAAGCCCTAACTTTTCATGGGAGTTGTGAGGTAGACCGCTGCACCTCTCCTAAAATTTTTGTCCACCTCCCCCACTATTTTAACCAAAATCCGGCCTTGATTTGCATCTCTTTGCCTAGTTCTAAAATTAGTCTATAATGGGAATTGTCTATTTACATGAACACGAGAGACTTTTTATTTGACTTCCATTTATGAATATTAAAGTCTATAAATATTGTTATTTGTTGTTAAGTGGTTTTGTGATACATTTTTAAAACTACTGTTTTTTCAACTGAACTGGTAAATATTTTCAAAGCCCCCCTTCTTTCGTCTCTCTGTATTTTTTCAAAGCCCCCCCTTTCAGGTTTTGAAAAATTTGAAGGCCCCCCCAGTTTCTCCTCAATCCCCCCCTGTACAATAAATAATGAGCGGTCCCTAAGTAGTTTATGTTTGGTATTGTATTATATTCTACTTACTGGGGTTTCTTTCGCTTTAAAAGAGATTTCACTCCCGTTATAAAGTGAGGTCATCGGCGAAGGTAAAGTATTTCAATTTCCGAAAATCAAACGTAATTCAGGTGTAAAACGTTATATTCTTGACTTGCAACCAATCTCCTCCTGGTACACACCAGACAATGTTCAATGATAAAATCACAAAATAGACATGACATGGTATATTTATTCTGTGATAACATATTCTTTTGCGCCATGCCACCTGACATGGCGGATGACATGCAAGTCAACAATAGAGAAAATGTAAAAATCAGTCCAGTCCAACTGTCCAGTCCAGTCCAACTGTCCAGTCCAGTCCAGTCCATGTTTTGTACTATGCCTAGGAGAACTAGATTGCTGACTGTAATGTATTCTATTACGCACGCGACGCACCAACATGAGCATTCAAAATGGCGGCTCAACCGGTCAAAAATCATAGAGCGAGATAGGGAAAAACCATGTTTTACGCATTTTACGCCTGCCTACTGTTTCCGATCCCGTTCAACCACCTTTTTTTGGGAAGAACTAACTGGTGTGAAGGTTTTGGATGAATATTTGTACAATTTAAGTTGAATAAAGACGAAATAATCGATCGCTAAATGTTTTCTGAAAATCATCACATGGTCGGTTGAGCAGTTCGAGACATTTTATTGCAGAAATTAAAGGTTTTGGTTCTTTGGGTGCTTTTTTCTCGAGGATCTCGGTTGGGATATATAACAGGGAATAATATTGTGAAGTATTTTGAAGTTTAAAACCTATTTTGCTTGATTTACCTGGTCTGCTGACCAGTGCGAAAACTATGATGCTCTGTTTTATACAAGTGTTTTAGTGTGACTTTGATGACCTTGCTGCTGCAGATGTCAAGGGATCTCAAGTCTATATGGCCTGGACAGTGAAATGTGATGAATCAAACAGGATTTTAAAGAGAACTAGTGACAGCAAAAGTTTTCAATGGAAACTATTTTGAAGAAACTGGCTAATTTGTCTAGTATGCATCAAAAACCTTCACAGTATATCTAGTTCTCTTCAAGAAACCTGATTGATTCATCATTGATATAAAGCAAAAATAGATGGGGCAGCATATTCTTTCAGCTATTTCTTGGATTGGCCTTGTATTAATTGCTTTCCCGTACTAACCGAGTAGTAAGCACTCTCCCCTTGACAAGTAAAATTATCTGGTGTTAGAGTAAAATAATAAAGTAGGGTGCAACTCAATGGGTTAACCGGACCCATGGTCAGTTAACCCATTAAATACCAACACTCTCCCCTTGACATCTGCCGTAATGCTGTTAGACAAAATAAAATAATAAAGTAGGGCACATCAGGGCACAATGTGACTTAATGGGTTAATATAGTTGTTGGGTGTAAGTTGTTTCTCGCACAATACCGAATATTTGGTTGGCATCCAGTCTGCCCATTTCATTGCTGTTTATAATATCCAACTTTTTAGCCGGCTGGGATTGGTTATAGGAAATCTAAATAGTGGGAAGGGAAATATGTATTTTTGGTTCACTGATGTGAACAAAACTCACCTTCAACAGGACAAGGACCTCTATGAAAGTTATTGTCAACATGCATATATATATATAGACTCCTAACACAGACATCAAAAGAAGAAGTTCTTTTTGGTCTAATGTTCTTTTACTAAAACTGCAAACAGTTTTATATTGTAGCCAACAAGCTCAAAACTAAATTTGTTGTCATTATTGTATTTACAAAACAAATTGTTTTTATGCTATTAAAAGCTGTCTTATTTTAATTAATAGTCTTATATTACTTATTATATTACTAATAGAAAATTCAAAATGGCGGAAAATTCCCGTTTTGCACTTTTGCCGAAGTGTCTGATGATTTTTTGGACGACTTGTTGAACAATTCTGTACTAAAAAAACCCGAAAAGAGCAATAAAAATATGGAATGGTAATTTTTAAGGGTAGGAAAATAGACAAAATAACATACACTCAATGAAATTTTGAAATTAAAACTGAATTTTGTAAAACATTTTACGCGAACAAACACTAAAATATTTGTTTACCTTTAATGGTTTCATAATGTTTTTTGTGTATTTTTGTATTGTGTTTGCAGCCTATAGTTGTAAATTAATGTTAAAGTTTATACTAAAACAATTAGACAACTCGGCCGAGTTGTCTATGAGCAAATAGTCAACTCGGCTTCGCCTCGTTGACTATTCGCTCATAGACAACTCGGCCTCGTTGTCTAATTGTTAAATAACCTCAATCCACGTTTCTAAATTTAATTTATCCAGTTTGTTAATAATAGTGTGAACGACAACTGTTTTGTTTTTTGCAAACGTCATTACCGCGGCTGGATGTTGAACTGGGTATAAGGTTCACATTTTAGCTGATTATGTTTAGTTCTCAGTCGAAACTGGTGATTACCTATAGGTATTTTATCTTGATACTCATTAGTCATCGCTGGATGTTAGTTGAACTGACACAGGGGTAAGGTTCACATTTTAGCTGATCATGTTTATTTCGCCCCAAACTGGTGATTACCTAGGTATTTTATCTTACTTATTCGTTATCGCTGGATGTTGAACTGACACAAGGATAAGGTTTACATTTCAGCTAATATGTATTTTGCTAGAACTGGTAATACGGTATTTTATCGCCTCTGGCGACACTTATTCGTCATCGGTTGGATATTGAACTGACACAGGGGTAAAATTCACATTTCAGCTGATAACGTTTATTTCAGTCGAGGCTTGTATAGTTAACCAGGTAATTGCCAGTACGGTTATTATGTAGACCAGTGCAAATGCATTGCTTTTGACTGACAATATAGCATGGGCATTCAAACTGACATAGATTGAGGTTTTCGTAACATGTCATCGGCAAACGGTGGGGTGTGTCTCCTTTATCCAAAGGAGACTTGTGGCGACAGTAATACCCCCCACCTTTTCTGTGCTAAATGTTATATAATTATGTTATATAAACATCAGATATGACAAAAATACGTAAACTTTTCAATAAGCATAAACAGATATAAGAAGTTATAAAGTATTTTAATGTGTCAAAAATAATTTGCACACACTGAACAGACAGAACAGTACAAGGTCTTTGATATGTATACGAAACAAAATACTACACACCCCGAAATACAGACAGTACGAAGAACACTTAACACAAGAAGAGTTCTTGTTCAAGGACAGCATACATCAAAGGATCAGGTTTACAGGCTGCGTATACAATTTTCGTGAAGTTTGAGTTTCAAGGATAGTGCATGCATGCAAAGCTCTAAGGACGATGTTTTCGACAGAAGATCGACATATTCTTTATATTTAGTGATGATTAAATTAATTAAACAACGACATAATCGATCCCATATATATTGGTAATGACATTCAACTTGCTTTCAATATTCGACAAATATATCTCAAAGACTTCGTGCGCTAATATTTCATTGTCACTGACCCTTGTGTAAACCGTGCTTGGCTTTCTATTTGCCTTTATAATTTACACATTCGACCAGCGCATTCGAAAAATATAATACAAATATATTACACACTCGTATATTATAGTTACACATTCGACAAATATTATATATTTCACAGACCGTGCAGACCTAACCCGTTTCCAATGATTGTGGTCTATAGACGGTTCGTATTTCAAGGATAAAAGGAACCGCGCAGCAGGACACCGCGGACACGAAGGCTACAGAGCCACGGAAGATCGCGCTTCAGTCTCTCACATAGTGGTTAGCTGTGCATGCGCGGCTACCCACAAAAAGGGCACTACTATTGGTTGCATTGTAAAGATCACTTAAAATGACTTAATAATTTCTTTTGTAGAATTTTGGTAACTTGCTCCCTTTTCAAGATATTCAACTTTGTTTCATATGCAAATATCACCGGTGTGACATCACATCACACAATGAGTTTTCAGAAAAGTATAGTTTTCTTAAGTATAGTTTTTGTATTTGTTTGTAAAAATATTTTATCAAGGTAAAATATTGTGTTTTCAAAATGTCATTATGCGATGTGATGTTACACCGGTGATATTTACATATGAAACAAAGTTGAATATCTTGCAAAGGAAACAAGTTACCAAAATTCTATAAAAGAAAATATTAAGTCATTTTAAGTGATCTTTGCAATGCAATCATGAACATTTGCGGTGAAATTTCGTGTCATAGGCTCTTTAAACAAAATGTTACAAAGTACGATGACCGTGATGATATATAGTGACCAAATCCTCACTTTAGTTGAATTTAAGTTATATGTTCATATTCATATTAAAGACTGCATAATTATGCCTACACATGTTAATATTTTTTGTATGAAAACCACTTGAGTGCTGAAAAATAAAAGCTGCGTGTATTATTTATATTCATTGTAGATTATTATGCACGGAAATGTACATAATTATTAAAAGAGGGTTCCCACTATAGTGGAACATTAGCATAAGGAATAGGATTATGCGAAAGATGTCTAATTATAGTAATATAAATTGGAACATATACCGAAGGTATTTTCATGGTCTCATCGGGGTTGTACATGTACGTAAACCAACTGTGATGCCTTTTCTTCCTTATTTGCGACCAGCTAGAGAAGACCGTGACATTCAAGTCGTCGGAAATTGTATGCAATTAAACCCTTATACCATTTCAATGACAATGTGGCATATTTTATTTAAGATAAGAAATATTCATGTATACAAGCATAACAAAACTAATTACCTATAAAGTGCGTTATTCCCCACCGTAGTAATATGGGAAAACATGTATGGTTAGGAAATTTGGAAAACATCAAAATACGCTTCTTTTACATGAAGTATATGATTTACTCCTTATGTAATGTCTACAAATATACTTCTATACCAAATGAATGAATTAAACCTAATTATATAAACTTGTAAAGAAATGTTAACTTATTGAATAGTGTAAAACTCCTGTGCATGCCATAGGTGCATTGTTTTATCAGTGCATTTTGACATAGAAAGAAATCCCGTCATCCCTCAGTAACTTTAATGCTGGCCTTCTGATTTCTGTTTGTGAAATTGTTGTTACGAGAGCACATGTAGTAATACTGACCAGGTTTCAGTTTTAGCAGCAGTCCAGTGTATGAAGGCGGATAACAATCCAGTTGCTCAGCTTGTTGAGTATTACAACCAGGAACGCTAAATGGATTGGACACATCTTGAGCACGTTTGAAGTAACCTGCTGTTGCCATGGCAATTGCTATGTCAGCGCCGCTCGTTGTTTTTGTATAATCGTCTGGGTCAGGTGCGTCGATCACGGTTGCTCCATCAAATAGTGTACCTGAGGGTGAAGTTCAACATTAGCAAAGACAATTTAAATGGTTATTACCCTTAACGTTTTCGTAATCCTTTCAATCCCTACTCTTGTCTTAATTCTAAGTCTACTATATCTTAATCCCAACCTTAATTCTTACCAGCCCCAATCCTAACACAAATCCTAACTCCAATTTATATAATCCTAATCCTAACTCAAACCACAAACTCTTAAATGGCAATGTGCCAAGCCACCCTTACCTGTAGTATCTGCCAGTGGATAGCTTACATCTGGGCGTTTCATTGCTACCAAATTGCTTCTGTCTGTTTCTGTTGAGAAAAGTAACAATTTTAGAACGGTTGCATGCATTGTTGGTGGTTTTTAGTAAGCGTTACAAGGCAACAAATGGTGGTCAACATCAGACTGCTATACGTCTCAAGTGCTGCTATATAGTTTGCCTCCCGTTACAAGGCTACTTCAAATTCATGAAAATAATCAACCTTTTCTCAAGTCTCAACTGACCGTTGACGACAATTTACCGCACCGTATTGCATGCTGAAGCTACCTATAGAGCGTTTGCACATGAGGTCACATGGATGTTCCAATTCAAAAAAAAATATTTCAATTAGACCCTTTTGTCTGGAACACCAACATCGCCGCCATGGCTTTTGTTCAGTTGGTCCCTGCATGGGGAATGAGTGCAAACTCTATAGCGAGTTTTTGTAATGACTAGAGAGAGAAATTCTGAGAAATGAGAAATTCTGTAATGACTGCATGTGGTCCTTAATTATGCTGTGTTTATCCTATTTAGATATATTTCAAAAATATTCTTATTAGTGTCTTAGTAGTGAATACTGACTCTTAAGCCCCGCGCTCCCATTGTTTTTCCACCCATCTCTATTCCCAACTGAAGTGACGAGGGACGAGGCAGTAGTGAATAGTCGAATGAGTAAAACATGCATGTAACAATGTATCGTATATAGAACTTTGAAATACTGAGCACAGGGCCGAGTAAGGGCTTTTAATTCGGCGAGTAAGGGCTTTTAATTCGGGGGGGGTGTCTGCCAGAATTGCCCTGCCAAAACCGATGATGCCCTGCAGCAAATTTTTATTTCTGGCCACTATTTTAACAAAAAATGAAAAAAAGGTAGAAAAAAAATTTTCCGGACATTAAAACATGGGTGAAACCCTTATTCATAAATTCTATTCAATTCCCTCTGAAATCCCTGTAAGTTACTTAATTCTATCATTTTAAATCTTTGATTGCCCTGCCAATCCAGATGATTCGTATTTTGGGGGGTGTCACACCCCCTTCCCATACCCCCCTCAAGTTTCGCCCCTGACTGAGCAGTATTGAACAGAACCATTCCGAATCACGTTTAGTTTAGTTCAAAAAATGAAAATTATGTAACAATAAGAATTTAAAACGGGAAATGCAGAACATAGAACAGTTTTGGCAGTGACTGCATGTATTTTTATCTTGCAAATGATGCCATGTTATTTCGGTATTAACAAAACTGACATACCCCAAAATGTATATAGAAACAAAGAATTTTATTGCTGTAACTTACGTGCACGCCCTTCACCAGCGTTGCCTGCAGGATTTCTATTAGAACCTATAAATATCACAGTGAGATATTAGGATTAAAAACGCATTAGGGCAAAGTTTCTGGAACTTGTCATTGATATTTCTTAATTGAATTCTGTATATGATTCGAAAGGAAATGAGGAGAATTGACTTTGCGTTGGTGTGCTACTCACCACGTGTTTTTTCAGATATGCTAATATTAATCAACTGGTGGAAGCAATAACGTGTGTGGAAGGGAATTCAATAAAAAATTGTCGACAGTACGCAAGAATTAACAATTTACTTCTTATGGAAACATATCAGGGAGAACGTTCGTTAGTATACGCTAGCAATGTAGCTTACCAGCAAATTGTATATGAATACAATGTGAGGATTTCACTTCCAAATCTTTTGGTGTGAAGTCATATTCAACTGCAGGGAAAGTTTGAACAATATTTCCACGTTTTCCTCTAACATTGAGATTATGAATCACGCAATCGCTAAAGTGGTCTTTTCTCGGAATGATTTTGAAAATGTGAGACCGATCTTGGAAAGTACGACCAAATTGAGCTGTGTTGATAGCAAGTTGAAGAGGAACTTTGCTGTTGTTGCCCTTTCCAACATTTACATCTGGGTCGTTAGAAATAACGTCATCACTAAATGAAAATATACATATAAGTAGCTGATAGTAACCACCTCATTAGAGATCAATCATTAACTGGTGGTTCGAGGTCAACAACGTTATTGGACTCTGTATCTCAGTTAGTCAGAGCGTATATAGAACCGGAATCGCATCCTTCGCAGCGTCGCATGTTCAATTCCTGCCAAAGGGTCTATCATATAGTTTCATCTTACGCAGCTGCGCATGGTTACATAGTCTAAATAAATGTATAAAATTTACACTCGAAATTTCCATCTATACAAGTCCACGTGCATTAGTTCAATCGAGTGAGATGCCCAAAATAATCCTATAGTAATTAGAAGAACAACTCCTGTATAATTCATTGTTATCCATTTGGTTCACCAAGTTTGTGCGAGACGAGTGTGGCTTACGAACATTGTGAATACATGTGTTTGACTTATCCCACGAACATTGTGAATAACGAGCGATTATCGCGAGCAAACGACTGGAAAGTTGAATGCAACTCTGTATGGGGACTGAAATCTGTCAGACTAGACAACTAGAGCGCATTGTAGAACTAGTTCGTTATGCTCCCGGGAGAAATGTGACCTTGCTGAACACACGTAAGCATTTTATGTTCTACAGGAAAGATAATTTCCGCTGAAGCCTAATTTCTGGCAGGCAAGAAATTTGCCATTAAGGAGAAGAAAAACTTCCCATGCACAAGTCGATTTTCTACAGAGCCACTCATAACTTCACTGGAGATTTGACGCCGTCCAGATCTTGCTTTATATCTTAGATTATAACTAGAAATACATGCATGCAGTAACCCCTCGCCAATATTTTTCATACATTAAACATGAAGTATTCAGAAATGACCAGCACTGAACGCAGGCTCGCGCTCAAGTGTTGCCATGACAACACGATATTCTTAAATTTTTATTTTCATATATTTTGTACAAAACTGCAAAATAATTGAAAGATTCGCACTTTTAACTATACAACAATAAATTTCCGAAATATATACTGTGGGTATATTATTTTGCATTTTGTGAGCTTTGATTTAATGTAAAATTTAACTTGAAACGCTTCGTAAAATGTTTTGAAATGTTCACTATTCAAGTAAACTACATTTTGCCGATAAACTGTTTTTACTTAACAAAACATGATAAGTTTAATACAAATAAAACAAATTGTAAGGTAATTTCAGTTCAGTCTTCAAATCAATTTGTTCGCCTTTACATTTTAAGATTTTTTCTCAAATTAAACGGTAATTTATGAAACTTAGAGCTTCTATAATTCATGTTTTTTATTACGCAAAAAGTTAAAGCAACAAAATTCGTAAACATTTCAAAAATATTCAAAGCAAACTTGCCGTATATTTCCCGATTTCCCGTAGTAAACCAATTCTTCTCATTTCTTCAAACAAAATTGCTTCAAGCTTGTTGTATATGAAACGATTTTCCAAATATATGTCTTTTAAAATTGAAATCTTGCTTGCCATATTTTCAGTTGAGATAAATGTCAAATGACATAAATGTCAAGTGAGGATGACCACCCACTCAAGATCGTCGATCGTTGGCACAGAGTAGAGACATACAGAGACGTAACTGACCGTCGTAAACACTGCGGAAGATTACGTTATCATGTACCCACTTTTTCTTCAGGCGACCGGGGGAAAAATGATCAACTGCGCGTGCTCAGCAAGTTTAAAGTGAGTCGTCATCAGGTCGTCATCCAGTCAGATGCATGCATCTAGTAACTTGCCGAGCATGCGCACAAAAAAGTGGGTACACTAGTTACGTCTCTGTATGTCTCTACTCTGTGTCGTTGGTGAGCGCCCGCGATAATTGATGAACTTTAGACTTCGCTAATTCTTTCGTTTCCCCGGGTGTTAATAGCCGGGGGGAATTAGTACCCTCGCACGGCGCTTCGTGCCGTCTGCTCGGGGATAATAGACTTCTCACATTTGATAAATTTATAAATTCAAATTAACATTATAACATTATAAATTCAAATTAACGGTCGGTTCTTAAAACTCAACGGAACTTTACATTAACATTATTATTTAACATTGGTTATTTTATCCTGCACTTGTATGTCGACAGTTGCGGGATACTTTGGCGTCCTGTGTATACAATTGCAAGATAAGGAATGTAATACGTACTTGTTATTAGATGAAGCATATGTGTTATTTGGGTCGTAGTCGTTAGTGGAGATATTGTACCTACGAAATGAAGAAAAAATTATAAAGAAAAAATAGTAAATAGCAAGTTGCTTGCTGAAAGTGTTTTAAAAGATGATACGATATCATTTATACCAAATATTGGCTTATTGCATTTGGTGACTGGTGTCCTCGCACGTATGGTACTAATACGATTTTAAAATCCTAATCGAACGCGAGAGAGCAGTACTAAAAATTATAGCACTGACAGACACTATATAGTTAATGGTCTACATATGTTATTTCCTTTTGGAGTTTCCGAATTCCTCCGGACGTTCCATTATTTTGCATTATATGACACAATTACCGGAAACAAATAGTTTTATATATCAAAGACCCGAATAACGTACCTAATACGAACTACACAGCGCTGTTCCTGTCCAGAAGGAAAATATGGAAGTATCCAGTTATATGTCAAAGGAACAATTCCTTTCCCGTTGCCAAGGTGATTGGTTCGTGTTCTCGGTGCTTCTTTACAATCTGGTTCGGGTAATTTTACCAAACACTTTTTCCACTTTTCTGGTTCTTCACCTTCCAGCTGATCAATATTTTCTGAGCTGTATGGTATACCCCATATAACGGATTCCCCTTTGCATGAAGTTTCCGTTTTGTTTGTTATTTCTAAGTAGTTATGAAATTCTATCCATTTTCCTCCATTAGCTTCACAGTCAGCTGGATTGTTGTGTTTTGAAGCATGGCGCCATCTTGTTTCCGAGTTTCGTCTTGTCTTTGGGTAGAGTTCCATGCACTCACCTTACGTGGAGAGATACCGGTATATCAGAAATTTAATAATACTGATCGAGGGACAAATCATCGATTTAAATCACGTATAGATCATATTGTCCCGTACTGTACGTACACTTTTTAGGAGTGATTTGCCCCTTGATCCTGATATATTTATTCAAACAGGGTAGCCAATTCACAGACCGGAGTTATAATCCATAACAACGTTCAGTATATTAAAGGGTTATTAACCGAGCGCGAGGTCTGTACGGGAAAGTATTTGCCTGAGGTTTTCGTACAGACCGAGCAACGAAGGAGCGAGGTCTGTGCGGATAAACCGAAGGCAAATACTTTCCCGTACAGATCGAGCCAAACGAGGTTAATAAACCGTTTATTATATGGCTCCTTAACACACATTTTCTGATTTTCATATATTTGTTTGAGCGCTATAAAGGTATTTTTGAGCTATGTTTTATTTGCTAGTTTTCTTCGTTTAGATTTGGTTTCGTCACCGAATATTGTTTACGGAAAAGCATGTTTAACAATCGCTTTAGAACTACTTTTTCGGTGACCCCCACCCCCAGAAAAAATGCTTATAAATCCAGTTTATATATTTGTTTAGAATATGGTATTAAAGATGTTAAATTCATCTTTATTTGTTTTTTGAAACAAGTAAACAAATCAAAACATTTTCCCGCCAAAACTTACGGTTGCCAGTAAGAGTTCAAACGACTATAGCTTGTTTTCTTAGCTGTTTCGATGAAATTTGTGTTGGTACAAGTACTTATTAATATTTCCAAGACTTCCTATTCTTAAAAATGATCCAAGGATACTTTTTCTTCACATAACGACCTTATAAACGTGTAAAAACGTTTCAAATTCGAGTCTGTTAAATTGACATACGGGAAACCGGTCCGGATACGGGAAAATACGAACCACGGTCCGGATACGGGAAAATACGAACCACGGTCCGGATACGCATTTTACGGACCGCACGTCGACCAATCAGAATCCAGGATTCTGCAAAGCCATATATAATAATAAATATTATATAATACCTTATTGAATTCTGATCGTTTAAATGGCTGTTTATGGTCACGTGATATTGAATAGAAAATTCCATTTCCCAAGAGTGCAATGGAATACGTTCCATTGCACTCTTTGCGAGTGCAATTGTACTATACGTTTTATTCCATTGCACTCTTTGTGTTTTCGATAATCGCATCCGTCAAAATGCTTCTCATACGAATCTATTAGTCTATTTTGGTATTATATAAAACAAATAATGAATGTTCAGTTATTCGTGCAATGGTAAGAATATTTTCATGAGATAAACATTCATTATTTGTATACTGTTGATCATCAATATTACCTTTAGAATTAGTATTAAAGCTTTCTTTCTTGTAGTGATAACAATCTTCTTTATCATTGGGTAACACTGCAATATCTATCCAATCAGTTGGATACCAGTATGGATAGTAATCACGTTCCTCCGGACATTCGTAACCATACCGGGTACCTTGAGGGTTTTGTCTGGTGTATCTTGCTTCGTCGCCCTTCAATTGTTGATCTGCAGTGAACAACCCTATTCGTGAACAATAAGATTTTTTTGCATAAATAGAAAATCTTACATGGATGGCGGGGAGAAAATATGGAAGAGTTATAAAAACACATATCTCAAACAAACGTCTATTATTACACGAGGAGCCTTCTAAAAATCGTTTGAATTTTATATATGATCATAGTGCTTTCAAATTAAAGATTTTAAAATCGCCGCCATGTATACTCACGCGGAACCATCGGTACATGCATCAACATTTCATAGTGAAATATAGTTTCTACGATTATACGTACTTTATTATATTCATTACGATTATACGTACTTTATTATATTCATTTTGAAATCATATATATATATATATATATATATATATATATATATATATATATATATATATATATATATATATATATATATATAATTTGTTTTGTTGTAGTAGATAATAAAGTGCTCAACACTAATACAAAAGTAGAGCAAGATATATTTATATTTATATCTTAAAATTAAATTATAATTATAATTAATTTTAAGATATAAATATATATATATATATATATATATATATATATATATATATATATATATATATATATATATATATATATATATATATATATATATATATATATATATATATATATATATATATATATATATATATATATATATATATATATACATATACATATATATACCATACAGTACCTGTCCAAATACATGCTAATAAAAAGATGTATATACCGGGTAGAATAAATTCTTCTTTGGGCCGATAATCAGATTATAAATGTGAAACATAAAAACCTACCCTTATTTCGTTCGCGTGTAGTGCATTTATCATACCATTCCCAAGGTTCATTTAGCGCTCGCTCCTTTCCAGCATTAGCTTTTGAAACTCTCTCCTTTTTCGAATACGATGGGTATGTTGTCTTTGAATAGCTAGGTTTACTCTCCTTATCATTGCCTACAAATTAATTGATAAACAGTGCGAACACTGATTAGTAAGTAAATTAACACATGGAATTTGAATGGATCTTTAACCTTATAACTAAAATTTTGATCTAGACAAAAATTTCATCACAGCTTGAAAGAGCATCACAAAATTAGTAATATTCCGAAGTTTCGTTGCGAAATGTGGTAAAATGCGGATAATATACCGGGTGTCCCAAAAAAAAGTACTCCGGTTTGATTTATAATAACTTCTAAACAAGTACAGCTATCAAACAGAAATAACTTGCATTAAATAGAGGAAGGACTAACTTAGATTTTGATATATTACAGTTGTATTTTACTTAAACATTCACTGAGATATTAATGTTCAAAATTGGGAGCATATTTTTGGATGTGTCTAAAATCAGCGAAAATCGGCATATCAAATATTAACTCATGCAGTGTTTGTTTGTTTAATGACATATCAGGCTAACTTGTATTTCAGTAAATTGTCGTTACGGTTTGTAAGGGATATGGCGCAGATTTAGACATTTTAACATGCATGTAAGTCTTAGCTGATTGTTTCCTGAAATATTGAACGTTCGAAATTATGCAAGTATTTAATAGGTCTTTACAAACTAAAAGGTACATGAAAAACCATATATGCAAGGCAGGCGCTTAAATTTTTGTTAAATAGCCTAATTTTTAAATGTTTTTCATGGGTTCAAAACAGAGTTGATTATTTCTCGGTTAGAGCAGGATTTCTTTAATGAAGCAAATAATATTGCTTTTTGCAAATACACATCACAGTATCAACGCTACTATTTTGTTACGTTTTGTTCCAAAAATGTTGGATGTCTCTGGGGAGTTGCTTGTTATGTCTTATGAAGTTGTATGGTTAGATTGTGTTTCATTCTCAGTTTATTCTGAACTTAATAAGATTAAGAAAAAGCAAAAGAGTTTGAGTGTTCTTAACAAGATTTCTGAACTTTGCAGAAGTTAGAAGAGCTTCACAATTCCATTGTAACAGCATGCCCTAATTCAGAACTACGAACGATATCCATGACGATCCTTAATTCGCGATGCAGTGGTCTCATGAAATAAGGAAACGTATTCGTCTAAGGAACACACGCGGATTTCGGACGAATAAATCTTGCTTGTATTTTGTAGATAATAATACTTTGTTTCATAATATACAATTTGTCAAGTGTCATTCATTTAATGGTAAAAGTGCATGTTTCAATCGGGCAAATTTTGATTAATATTTGATACGCCGTTTTTTGCATATTTCAGACACATCCAAAAATATGCTCCCGATTTTGAACATTAATATCTCCGTGAATTTTTAAGTGAAATACAACTGTAATATACCAAAATCTAAGTTAGACTTTCCTCTATTTGATGCAAATTATTTCTCTTTAAAAACTTTGCTTGTTTAGAAGTTATTATGAATCAAACCGGAGTACTTTTTTTTGGGACACCCGGTAGCCTTGGGAAGTTTGCAATTTTCAGTCATTTTAGATTACAAACGGAAATTGATACCCAAATCGGGTGTTGGGGTATCAATTTCCCGTTTGTAATCTAAAATAAACAAGACGCCTGCTCAGGCATTCACACTGACCTGAAAATGACGACATACGTGCTATGATGCAGTATTGTTGAGTTCGTTGTAGTTGTCATATATAATTGTCATTCTTTATTACAAGAGATACACACTCTGTGGAAGCATACAAGAACCGGCTAAGTTTTATTTTACATCAAGTGCGTTTATTTATTTATTTATTTATTTATTTAGCTTCGCCTATAATTACACAATCAAACAACACGTACACACAACCATTTCTGTCCAACCCAAAAACGAGCAAACTTCAGCGCCCCTGTCTATGTTTCAACATGATAGTAAAAAAACATACACCCTTGACCGCTAACCTAGGACGGTTTAATTTTACAATTATATTCATTTTAGAATAGCTTGATTTTTATGAGCCCAACATGACTTGGCATAGACCTAGACAAAACATATCGAAACACAGCAAATACGCCCAGCCTCCACGTTTCAAGGTTGGACAAAAAGGTGACAACAACAAAAAGGCGGGGTCACCACAACAGCTTAAAACCAATTACTGTGGGCCCTTGGATACAGAAAACACACAGCTAATATATAAATTGAAACTGATAATTGGTAGTGTACATGTACTAATAGCAACACGTTAATGGTTGCACGAGTTTTCGTGATGTGTTGCATTTTAAGCAGACTGTTCTCCACGTTCTGGCATCGTCTACATCATAGGATGTCTTGGCAGCGTTGTGGTAGTAGTCCAGCAACAATGTTCTAAATCGTACCAGTGAGAGATCTTTTTGCCTTAGATTTTCTGGCAGAGAGTTGTAAGATCTTATTACTCTGATGAAGAAAGAGCGTTGGTATGTCAGCGTCTTGCATTTGCGAGGACGGAAGGAGAGCAGGTTGGTGTCAACCGAGGTTCTAGTGAGCCTTGATGGGATAATCGGCTGCGGAAGGATTTCGTTCGAGACAGTTATAATGTTGTTTACAGCTTTAAAGAAAAACATAATGTCAAGGAACTCGTGCCAGTAGGTGATTGTTAGTAAGTCTAAGGAGATCAGTCTGTCTTTGTACGTTTCTCCGCACACGTATGGTAATTTCAAAATGAACTTTGTAGCTCGTCGTTGGATGCGTTCTGTCCTCGTAATTAAGTCGATATACCATATACCTAAATCTTTCTCTTTTTCGGTGACCACCAGGGACTTGTTATTGATCGTATATTCGTATTTAATAGGATTCTTTTTCCTTGTTACACGCTGACATTTGCATTTGTCTTGGTTGAAGACAAGGCCAGAAGATGTTGACCAGTTCTCCAAACTACTCAGGTCACTTTGTAAGGAGATGGCATCGGAAGTAGAATCAACTTTCTTAAATAGTTTCGTGTCATCGGCGAAGGAGGCGATCTTGGAGTGCTCTACTGCATCCGGCAGGTCGTTCGCGTACAACAGAAACAGTATGGGACCTAATATTGAACCCTGTGGAACTCCTGACAGGACAGGTCTCGCGGAGGATGTAGCTCCTAGCACAGTCACACGTTGCTTGCGATTTGTCAGATATGACTCAAACCAGCGAAGGAGTTTACCAGAGATGCCATAGACGTTCCTTAATTTGCTTATCAGATATTTATGGTGGACTTTGTCGAATGCCTTGGACATGTCCATGTAGACTACATCAGTTTGCTTGCCACCGTCCAGAAGTGAACCAATATAGTCAAGAACCTCTAATAGCTGAGTTGTACACGACTTTCCGGGAATAAAACCATGTTGGCTATCATTGATTAATTGCAACAAATGATCACGTATATTTCTCAGGACACAACGTTCTAGTACTTTCGATATTATGGAAAGAAGGGAGATAGGTCTATAGTTCTCTACTTGGCTCTTTTCGCCTTTTTTGTGTACCGGAACAATGTTTGCTAGTTTCCATTCATCAGGTATTTCGCCACAGCTTAACGACTTGTTGAATATTTTGGTGAGGGAAGGTGCAATCTGCCACGCAGTTTCTTTTAAAAGTCGAGATGGTATACCGTCAGGTCCAGTAGCCTTGGTGGTGTCTAGCGCTAAGAGTGTTCTTGCGACTTCTTCTATTGTTAGTTGGAGGTCTGACTGTCCTGACGTTGAAGGTGGAGATGATGGTGGAGAGGAACGTTCATCCAGGTTATCATGATCAGTGTTGAACACTGATGTGAAGTAGCGATTGAATAGATTGGCAATAGCAGTAGGAGTGGACACATCATAAGTTTGTGATGATTCAGGTTCAGCGGCATTTCTCATTGACATAATATCTGGAACACTTGATTGTTTATTGTTCAGCTTGAAGATCGACCAATGTTACAATGTGCTAAATTACAATTGGTCAGAATAATTATTAATCATGCTATATATGGTATTACAGGAAATATATTGTATTCATTTTCTTAATCATATCATTGGTTAACTGAACTAAAATTACAACTAATTACATTATTGTTATATGAAGTATTATGAGCATAACTTAACACCCCCACTTGCTCTTATGCTGAATGATACTTACCTGAAATAAATGGTCCAAACTTATCTAACTTGACTTTACTGACTGGCTTTGTAAAGATATCTGCTACATTCTCGTCCGTTGGAATATATGCTAATACTATACTACCTGTTCGAACTTCACTTCGAATGAAATGATACTTCACATCGATATGTTTTGATCTTTTATGGTACATAGGGTTCTTAGCTAAATTGATTGCACCTTGGTTGTCACCATTTACCAGAACACTAAACTTACCTGAACAATATTTAGATCAACACACAACTGCTTTAAGAACTTGGCTTCCTGCACTGCATCTGTCAGTGCCATATACTCTGCCTCACATGTGGACAGTGCAACAGTTGGCTGTTTTCGACTTCTCCAAGAAACTAAAGGACCCTCGTCCAACAACTGAAAACCGTAGCCAGATATGCTACGCCTGTCACAAACATCACCTCCCCAATCTGAGTCACAAAACCCAATAAGTTTTAGAGTACTCTCAGATTTCCTGAATCTCAATCTTTGCTCAATTGTTCCTTTCAAATACCTTAGAACATGTTTTGCAGCAATAAGGTTAGCTTCAGTGGGTTTCGACATGTTTTGGGAAAGCTTAGTGACTATATAACACAAATCAGGCCTTGTACCTGTCATCACATATATTAAGCTCCCAACTATCGCTCTATAAAGAGTTGGATCTTTTAATTCAGGTGATTTCGTATCCACAACCTTATCTAAACCTAGTACTGTTGGGGTCACCTTTGGCTTGCATTCTGCCATGCCAAACCTTAACAGCAATTTCTCAATATATTGCTTTTGGCTCATTTCAATTGCACCTTCAGAACACTTGAATTCTGTGCCTAGGAACCATGACAATACCCCTAGGTCCTTCATTCTAAATTTATTACTTAAAGAATCTTTCACACTCTGCAAAAGAATTTCATGGCTAGCAGAAATTATGAGATCGTCAACCCAAATGATGATAATTGTACATTCATTTGTACCACCATTTCTAATGTAAACACATGGGTCAGCAAGTGATTGAGTGAAGCTCTCCTTCATAAGGTAATCATGTAGCATGTTGTTCCAATTGCGTCCACTCTGCTTAAGACCGTACAAAGACTTATTTAATTTGCACACCAACCTCTCACCATTTTGTCCTACCCTTTCGTAGCCTTCTGGCTGTTCTATGAAAATCTCACAGTCTATTGGGGCATTTAAATAGGCTGTTTTTACGTCCATCTGATTAACAAGCATATCATTCTGAATTGCCTGCTGTAATAAAATACGAATAGAGCTCATCCGAGCGGTTGGGGAAAAGGTTTCATGGTAATCAATACCAGGAATCTGCGAGTAGCCTTTTGCTACATAACGAGCTTTGTATGTTTCAGCCTTATCTGGTCCTGTCTTAACGGTATACACCCATTCCCCCCCCCCACTACCTCACGGCCCTTTGGGGGTGGGACCAACTCGAAAGTTTCATTGCCCTCTAAGGCCTCAATTTCATCATCCATGGCTTTTTCCCATTTATTTCTTTCAGGAGAATGTACTGCTTGGGAATAGCTAGTTGGAATGTCATGGGTTCTATAGCAATAATTAACTGCACATGTTGCTGCATCATCAACAACCTTACCAGTTACATATTCATTCAAATATGTTGGCTTAGTACGAGTTCGACTAGGGTACCGTACTTCATCATGCACAGTTTCAGTGCCATTTACACTTTCATTCCCTTGTGTTGATATTACACTCTCATTGGCAATAGGTACAGACACTTTACTGGGCAGAAATTCCCCTTCCTGTTCGTCAGGATTAACCTTAGATTCATGGTTGCTCTCATTGAAAAATTTCACACACCTTACACGTTCAACCTTATTGGAATCAGGATAAAAGACAAGATATGCAGGACTTCTTTTATCATATCCCACAAATATACCCTGTTTACTTCTAGGATCTAATTTCTTTGCATTTTGCACATATGCGTAACAAACGGAACCAAAGACATGCATATTGCTCAAATCTGGTTTAAACCCTGTAAATGCCTCATAAGGAGTTTTGCCAAATCTCGCATTGAAGCAACGATTTCTGATGTAGGCTGTTGCCATAACAGCATAAGTCCATATGGACTTTGGCAAGTTTGCCTCAAGCAACAAACATCGAGCCATATTAAAAAGACTCAACCATGCTCTTTCTACCGTTCCATTCTGATGTGGGGAATATGGTGCACTAGTCTCATGCCTTATCCTATTTTCTCGAAGAATAGATTTGAATTTATGACTAGTGAATTCTGTGCCATTGTCACTCCTGACGCGCTTAACCCTCCCAAAAGGAGCAGCATCAGCCAAGAATTGCTGTAATGCTTCTGGGGTATCACTCTTACATTTTAGAAAATAGACCATAATAATCCCTGAACAGTCATCAACGAATGACAAAGTATACTTAAAGCCATCTCTTCCTACAGGATCAATAGGACCAGCCAGGTCACAATGCACAAAATCTAATGGAGCAGTTGCTCTTTCATCTGGGGATCTATTCCTAAATTGGCACATCTTACCTTTAGTGCAAACAGTACACTCTACTTCATCATAGTTGGAAATATTCATCCCCTCTACAACATTTTCCAATTTCTGAACATCACCATAATTACAGTGACCAAGGATTTTATGCCATTCATGCAGAGAACATGCACTATTCTTAGAGGATGAAATACTATTTAAATAATATAACCTACCTTTTTATTCCATTCCAAACGTTGTGCCATCAGGACATTTGAGCTGTTTCACCTGCTTATCTAAACTAATACTGGCCCCCCTTTCTAATGCAGCATGCACTGAAAAAATATTTTGATCATAGGACGGAACATACAATGCGCTATTTAACATTACTTCACGTGCATTACCATTGACGTCATAAAGTTTAACTTTGGCATTTCCTTTTCCTAATACTACGTTGGCTTTACTGCCATCAGCGAGTTCTATGACATGCGCACTAGGATTAAATTCTTTATCAAAGTCCACAAATTTTGATTTGTCATTTATAATGTGACTTGTGGCTCCAGTATCTACTAATAAACTAGAATTCCTCTTATTATTTATACCTGATATATTAATTGTGTCTTTGGATGTAAAGGCAAACGTATGTTCATTGTTCTCACTTGACGTTGTCTTCTCGGCTGCTGTCTTCGCCGCATCTTTCTTCTTCCGGCAATTCTTTGTCTCGTGGGTTTTACTTTTACAGTTGCTACACCATCTTTCCGATGTCTTCGACCAACACTCCACGCTTTTATGTCCCTTTCTCCCGCATTTAAAACAGTTCCCATCGAACTTTTGCTTCGTCAACATAATATTCTCCCCCGCGCTGGCAGCCTTCCCACCATGTGTTTTTGCGCTTTCCTCGTGGCTTCGTAGCGCGCTCTTGAATTCGGCGAAAGCATGGGCGTACCGGGCGGGGGGGGGGCGGCAACCACCCCCCCCCCCAGTTTGTTGGGCAAAGAAAGCAAGTCGGGCAATATACGCTCCACAGTCGGGCAATATTGGCTTATTATAAAAATAAATGGGACAATTCTGTGAATTTTGTGGGAAATTCCGTCAAATTTGTGGTCAATTTTGTGATGTTTGGACAATTTGTATGATGTTCCGAAAAATTTAGGTATGTCCGAAAAATGTTTGGAGTCCTAAAATGGTACACTGGCCAAATTGACACTGTACAAATTTTTTTTTAATTCCGGAAAAAATTTTTGCGGCACTGGTCGGGCACAATCCGAAAAAGTCGGGCAAATTTCTTTCCGCCCTCCTAATTTTTTCCTTCCGGTACGCCCACGGGCGAAAGTAATTTGTTTCTCTCTGTGCACAACTACCGTGGCAAACGTGTCGTATTCTCTCGGTAAGCCTTTCAAAACCATCGCGATTAACAATGCGTCGCTGATAGCCTCCTCGGCATTTCGTAACGCTGTCGCAAATGACTCAGCTCGTATGACATAATCGACTATTGGCTCGTTCTCTTCTTTCTTTAGCGATGTCAGTTCGGTATAAATCGAAATTATACGTGGCTTTCCCTTCCCTTGGTAGTGCTGTCTGAGAACTTCTAGCGCTTTCCTCCCGTCGTCTCTCGCGTCTCGTATCACTAGCGATAAACTTCTATCGTCCAGACATTGCACGAGTTCGGCAAAAGCATCAGCTTGCGTCGAAGCGTCTGGTGGGTCTTTCTCGCTTGCGTCTCGCACGAATACTTTATTATTATTATTATTATAAATTTCCAAACTAGCAGTAACAACTGAATTACTTTGGAATTACAGGGTATAAGAACATAGGTATTCAATCTATTCTATATTTACAGGTAAAAATAGGTAAGTTAGATAAAAATAGCGATAATAATCTAAAGTTTACTTATTATTATAAGCACGAGACGCAGCAGGAATGAAACTGTTCGAAAACGTTCAGTTCTACACCTAGGTACTAATAAGTTGGGATAAGACCTCAGATTATAAGTTTGAAGACTTTTAGGCGGTACTAAGGCATTCAGTTTATGAGTGGGTTCCAACATCTTCGAAAAAAGTCGCTTGCAAAGAACAGTTCTACGTTCGTAAAGAGTCATCAAGTTAGCTTTAAGCAAACATTCAGCATAGATAGTTCCAGGGAAAATAATTTTTAATTAATGCCCTTTTTTGTATTTTTTCAACTTGATCACTCAGGTAATGAGGAAGGCCATAATGCCACACCTGACAAGCATATTCGACAATTGGTCGAATATGTGTACAATAGGTTGAGATCAGAATATGAGAATTCGAAGGTAAAGCATTTCTTTTAAGAAGGCGCAGACCGTACAAACGCTTCGCGGCTTTCTTGCAAATGTAGTCAACATGGCAGTTCCATTTGAGGTCGTCCGAAAGGACAACGCCCAATAGTTTGGCCTCGGAAACGACGTCGACCTCCCGACCGCGAATGGTAATAGGGGCAAACGATGGAGTAAGCTTAGAAAAGCAGACACGCAATTCTTTGGTTTTTGATACGTTTAACTTCATATTATTGTTTGATGACCATTCAGAGCAGCTGATGATGTTAGCGGGTAACTGGGAAGGGGAATTGTTTGATATTATTTCCCAAAG
>CACRXK020004594.1:0-31014 GCA_902702795.2 Paramuricea clavata | reverse complement strand
TAGTTTGTTTTCATTAAGGTTGGTCTTCATATGGGGCTATTCATGTCCTGTTGACCATACCTTCAACCATATTATGTAGTGTTTTAGTCTATTTTATGTATGGTTGTAAAGTTAATAAATAAATAAATAAATAAATAAATAAATAACCATCTATTAAAAACAATCTACTATGGTTCTATGGCTCCATTGTTCTACAATTCTATTATTCTCTTGTTTCAACATCGAATCATGCTGAATTTGTCCATTTTGCTTGCCACCATAAAATTTATTTTTGTAGCGGGCCAACAAAGAACGCCTAGGCCAAGGCGCAAGCCTTAGGAAAACGCCCGCATTATCAATTATCCAATTAACTGCCGTCACTATCGCAGCCTGAACGTGATTGGTTAAAGGCGCGCTCATTAGCTATTGTTTGCATCTAATTGCTTTATTTCACAGTTGCAAAGTATTCTGTACGGAGCCTGTGAGATTGGGAAAATTGTTTTAACAGCTTTTAAAGTTTGTAATTTTTTCGCAAGAAATGTAATATCTTATATCTATTCTTGCTCTTGTTTGCGAATGTAAAAGAATTTATTCGAGAACATGGGAAATACAATTTCCCGTTGTTTGGGTCGTAATCATGATCCCGAACAAAAGAAGAGGAAACGTAAAGCCGAAAGGCCGAAAGGCAAAGCAAAAAAGGAATTGGAGATCGCCATGTTCGCGATGCCAGAGAAAACGTCGAACTACATGGGACTACCTGTGCAATCCTACCAGGCAAGTCATCACATTGGTGCTTATATTTTTTTGAAATGTTTTTTGTACTAATTCTAAAGCCCGGTCAAACGAGGGAAAGAGTGGAGAAACGAGAGTTTGCATGAGAGTTTTCTCAACTCCCTCATACCCCAGACAAACACGAACAAGAGTTCGCATGAGAATTGACAAACGAAAGTTTGCATGAGAGTTTTCACAACTCACATGCCCCAGTCGAATGAGAACAAGAGTTGCGCGAGAGTTGAGAAGCGAGAGTTTGCATGAGAGTTTTCTCAACTCACATTCCCCAGTCAAACGAGAACAAGACTGGGTTGAGCGAGAGTTTGCATGAGAGTTTTCTTAACTCACATGCCCCAGTCAAACGAGAACAAGAGTTGCGCGAGAGTTGAAAAGCGAGAGTTTGCATGAGAGTTTTCACAACTTACATTCCCCAGTCAAACGAGAACAAGAGTTGCGCGAGAGTTGAAAAACGAGAGTTTGCATGAGAGTTTTCACAACTCACATGCCCCAGTCAAACGAGAACAAGAGTTGCGCGAGAGTTGAGAAGCGAGAGTTTGCATGAGAGTTTTCTCAACTTACATGCCCCAGTCAAACGAGAACAAGAGTTGCGCAAGAGTTGAGAAGCGAGAGTTTGCATGAGAGTTTTCTCAACTCACATGCCCCAGTCAAACGAGAACAAGAATTGCGCGAGAGTTGAGAAGCGAGAGTTTGCATGAGAGTTTTCTCAACTCACATGCCCCAGTCAAACGAGAACAAGAGTTGCGCGAGAGTTGAAAAGCAAGACTTTGCATGAGAGTTTTCACAACTCCCTCATACCCCAGACAAACGCGAACAAGAGTTCGCATGAGAATTGACAAACGAAAGTTTGCATGAGAGTTTTCACAACTCACATGCCCCAGTCAAACGAGAACAAGAGTTGCGCGAGAATTGAGAAGCGAGAGTTTGCATGAGAGTTTTCTTAACTCACATGCCCCAGTCAAACGAGAGTAAGAGTTCTCTTTCTCTTAAACCGCGAAAAATGTAGCGCATGCGCAGACAAATTTCCCACCTGTTACATTTGCCTCGATATGCCAGGAGCATGCGCTGGACTAATCACGCATGAACGCAGGCTCTCATGCCTTGAACGCAGGCGCGCGAGCAAACAACATCACGAACACGCGCACGTCATTTTTGACGCAAGATAAAATTATTATAACTGTAAATTTTGTAACTGTAATACGTCTTTGATAATGGCTGCCATGTAGGTAACCGAAACGTCAGAAATAATTTTTAAAAATGTAATCTGGATGATCGTACAACAAACTAAATTGATGGAAAAGCCCGGATTCAAGCCCTTCAGTGAACTTTATTGGTGCTACAAGTTACATTAAAATAATCAGTATGATATCAACTGGCCCAAAAGAAAAGAATTGCAAACGAAACCATGTGCCCCTATGTATAGAAGTTCCATGCAAGACACCTCCCTGATATAACTAAAATCTGTAACGTGTATTTAATAACGAACCGCAAACTGGAAAAACACTCTGGGAATGTCTAGTGCGCTGGAAATAACCATGCCTAATGAAACGTATGAAACAACACCTTATAATTTTAGGTAAATGGTGAAATCCCGGCTTCACACCAACTGTTTTATTTATAGCGACCAGCGGGATTATCCCGCTGGTCGCTATAAATAAAACAGTTGGTGTGAAATCTGAACAAGCAGAAATTGTCACTACCAAGTCGTCCAAAATGCATATATTAGTACCAACAGACAATGGGGATTTTGTAAGTCTGCTCTTTATACTGGTTTATGTTGTTTGTTGTGTTTGGGTTGATAATTATTTTACAATCCTTGTTTGTTTATTGTTTATTGGCCTTGTTTATTAAACAACTTTATTGGTGCTACATATTACATTAAAATAATCAGTATAATATGATCAACTGGCCCAAAAGTAAAGAAGCAAACGAAACTATGTATATAGAAGTCCCATGCAATGCATCTCCCTGATATATACTAAAATTTGTGAAACGCGTATTTAATAACGAACCGCAAAAAACTGGAATGGACTTAATTTGAGAAAGTCTATAGTGCCCTGGAAATAATCATGCTAAATGAAACTTATGAAACAACACCTTATAATTTTAGGTAAATGGTGAAATTCCTCTGGTCTCTATAGATAAATTGGATGGTACTCAAATAGTTGGGGTGAAATCTGAACAAGCAGAAATTGTCACTACCAATTTAGTACCAACGGACAGTGGGGATTTTGTAAGTCTGCTCTTTATACTGGTTGTCGTTTGTTGTGTTAAGCTGATGATTATTTTTTAATCCTTTTTTGTTTGTTTGTTTATTCCTTAATAAGTTCTTTGAACATGTTATTAGCACATATTATTATTATTTGCTGACATATTATTAGCATCCGGGCTTACGGACGACGAAAGCTTTGCAGTAATAAATTTACGTGGTGTTTCCACAAACAAAAACAATTATGTTTATTCCTTGTTTAACAACTTTATTGGTGCTACAGATTACACTACTAAGCCTACTAATAAACAACTAGTTCAGTGGTAGTGCAAATAACATTAAAATAATTGGTACAACATATCAACTGTCCCAAAAGGAAAGGTGCGAACGATATACTATGTATATAGAAATCCCATGCAAAAGGCATCTCCTTGATATAACTAACATTTGTCAGACGCGTGTTTAATAACGAACGAACTGCTAAAAAAAACTGGAAATAACTTTGGGAAAGTCTAGTGCCCTGGAAATAATCATGCTTAATGAATCTTATGAAACAACATCTTATAATTTTAGGTAAATGGTGAAATCCCGCTGGTCTCTGCAGATAAAACGGATGGCATTCAACCTGCTATCGGTGTGAAATCTGAACAAGCAGAAATTGTCACTGCCAAATTATTAGTACCAACAGACAGTGGGGATTTTGTAAGTCTGCTCTTTATGCTGGTTTATGTTGTTTGTTGTGTTTGGACTGCATGATGATTATTTTACAATCCTTGCCGTTTCTTATTGTTTATTGACCTTGTTTAACAACTTTATTGGTGCTACAGATTACATTAAAAAATTATTATTATTAACTGGCCCAAAAGGAAAGGAGTGTAAGGGAGACTATGTACAGGGTGTATAAAAAAAATGTAATCGAACTTCAGCGTGCTATTGTATCCGAATTACTCTGAGTACATGCATGAACGAGATTTTAGCACATTCGGAAAGATCATGCTTTTAGCTGTTGAATGATATCTTCTTCATGCCAAATGGATAAAAAATGAGCAAATACGAATCCGATAAAAAATGTTAGTCAGAATCACATATATTTTCACCGTTGAGAGTTGGGTCTAAAACCATTGAAAATGAACTCCCTTTGGTACTTAAGTTGATGAATTTCATTTCATTAAACTACGCACATATTCATAAAGTAAGAATAAATCTTAGCTAAGCTACGACACGTTAGTGATTAATTGCTTTTTCTTTTGTTATGTATTGTTTTAATTAGGCACAGAGGTGAAAATATGCGATTTTGACTAACATTTTTGATCGGCCTCGTACATGCTTATTTTTTCTCCACTTGGTATGAAAAGCATGTCATTCAATAGCTAAAAGCCTGATCTTTCCAAATATGAAAACCAATTGTTCATACGCCGAGCGATTCACGTATAATAGCGCGCTGAAGTTCGATTACCTTTTTTTCTTTCACCCTGTATAGAAATCCCATGCGAGGCACCTCCCTGATATAACTAATATTTGTGACGCATATAGTTAATAACGAACCGCGAAAAAAACTGGAAAGGACTTTGGAAAAGTCGAGTGCCCTGAATCTGCTTGTAGACCAGCTGCTTGAATACCGTGTAATGGTATTCAAGTAGTTGGTGAACAAGCAGAAGTCAGCCAAGTCGTCTGAGATGAATTATATTAATATATTAATTTCAGACGACTTGGCCGACTTCTGCTTATTCTTTCCTCAACACGAGGGAAGGGCCTGGGAACGAGGTTGGCTACTCATTTGAAACTATATACGAAGTGCCATTCAACAGCGCCTCTCTATCCTTGACAATTCTTCTACAACATTGACGTGATGACATTCTTTGATATCTTATTTTGAAATTCTACTGAATTTTACCGATTGTGCTGCCTGTTGAAATTGGCGTCATTGTCTGTTCAAATTGCATCTCCTGTTCTTTTGAAAAGTCGGGTTACGGAAAAGTTAATAGTGATCGCCAGCGACAAAATTTTCATACAACTGTTATTCAATGTGGAAACAGTCTTGAACGAACTGAAATAAGCCTTGTTCGTAGAACAACAACCAATTAAACATGTTTCATGTATGTTTGGCTGTTGATCTGTAAACGAGGCTTGGAACTAAACTGTTTCAAAGATGAATTAAATTCCAAAATGATCATTGGTCTTAAGGCCTGATTCCACGGGCGCTTTTTCTCGGCGAAATGCGAAATATTTCGCCTGTTTCTTTTGAATTGTGAGCAATCAAGTAGAAATAATTTATTCGAGTAGTCGGGATTCAAAAGAAACAGGCGAAATAATTCGCATTTCGCCGAGGAAAAGCGCTCGTGGCATCAGGCCTTTAGAGCAAGTTCGAGTGGTATCGAAAAGCTCAAAGGTTCCACCACAATCTTCACTACATTGTCAATTAACCTGCATGCTTGAAAATGTTTGGACCTATTCCCTAATGAACGAAATTTTGGTCTAGACAAATATTTTTTCAAGGCTTGCAAAAACATCACAAAATTAGTAATATACCGAAGTTGTAAAATGCGGATAATATAGCCCTGCAAAGTTTGCCGTTTTTCAGTCATTTTCACGAGAAATTGATACCTTTTCTCAGAAAGCGGAATCAATTTCCCGTGCGTAATACAAGATAGAGAGTTTATTTTAAAGCTTCGCGGTATACAGCAAACGTCAGGCAAAGAAAAATTTTACGGTACAGGCAATAAAGAGTAAATGAACTTGCTGTTTTAAAACTGCAATGCATGACAATTCTTTCGACACAAGAAAGAAAATATGAAACGAAAACGTTCAACGGAAATTTTGCGAAGAAAGTTCCAACCTGCCGTTTTGCCGTTCCCGGAAACGCGAACAAACTTCGCAGGGATATATTATCCGCATCAGTTACAACCTTTCGCAACGAAATTACTGGAATATTACTAATTTTGTGATGCTCAGTCAAGCTATGGCGAAATGTTTGTCCAGACTTGTCTAGATCAAAATTTTGTCCATTAATTAAGGAATGCGCCCATTAGGACAAATCGGTAAAACAAAATATACTTGTTTTGCCGATTTGCCCTAATGGGCCGATAGTTTATGACTATTGAGCAGCGCAGGAATATTTTAATTGAAAGATTGAGCGGAAGTGACAGCAGAAGTAACAGCTATGACGATGGTGAAGAATATAACACAACGCACGCCTCGATTTTTCAAGGTAATTAAAGGTTATTTCGAAGAATCGAGGCGTGTGTTGTGCGATCCACTGCAAACAAATCCTTGGGCATCTTGAGGAGGACTTGTTATGAGTTAACGGATACACATGTACATGTGAGGATAATAGACCTTTCCAAGGTTTCTACCGCCATATTGCAGGGGGTGCAAAAACATTGGGGCGAGCGCGCCGCCACCAATGGCGCCCATACTATTTCCTATTGAGTGAGTGAAAATTACCTTTTGACATTTTGTCCTTTTTCTCAAAAAATTTCTATACAAGCATATCCAATTTTTATTTTTAGATAATCGCTGGGTTTTTTCTGATATGTGGCCGAGATTTCTTGCTAATCGAAGGACAGGAAGTAATAAAAAACGGCGGCTTTTGTTGCACACCTTGACCGACGTTTGAGCGATGATTCTTATTATTTCGTTTGTTTAACCGATCTTTGGAAGAATATTTGTCCATTAAGTGTGTAAGTCCTTTGGTGTCCGCCATTATTACTGTTTATATTTGTATATTTGTACAAAATCATCGCTCAAACGTCGGTCAAGTTGTACAACAAAAGCCGCCGTTTTTATTACTTCCTGTCCTTCGATTAGCAAGAAATCTCGGCCACATATCAGAAAAAACCCAGCGATTATCTAAAAATAAAAATTGGATATGCTTGTATAGAAATTTTTTGAGAAAAAGGACAAAATGTCAAAAGGTAATTTTCACTCACTCAATAGGAAATAGTATGGGCGCCATTGGTGGCCGCGCGCTCGCCCCAATGTTTTTGCACCCCCTGCAATATGGCGGTAGAAACCTTGGAAAGGCCTATGATATATTTGTCTCTGGTAAAGTCGACGGAAAGTGATGGTTCTCAAGTATGGTCCCCACAAACTACTAACTTGATGAAGAGCATAGAGAACGTACAAAGACGTGCTACGCTCTGGATTTTGGGAATAAAACGCTGAGATTTTGCCCCACGTGGAACGTTAAAAAAATGGAACTTCTACCTGTTGCCTATGTGATAGAGAGTTCAGAGGTTTACTGTTCTACTATAAATATAGAAACGGTCTCATTGACCTTGACTGATATGGGAAAGCTGACGTCAGTTGGCTGTAGTCGAACCAGATGGGGTTCATCGTCTTACCTATACAGATACCCTATATTGCATAACTGGCAGTACTTTTAAAATGTCATATACTTTAATAGAATTGTTAATTTGTGGAACTTTATCCTAAATGTAGCTCCTCCTGATACGATTTCAATTATTTCTATCGCTTTAAAACGTCTTGTATAAGATTTACAAAGACCTTCTTTTTAAAGCTACGTTTACTGCACGCTGCAATCAATCGTGTACGCCGATTCGTTTTCTGGTGTATGCCATTGAGTAACCACGCGTAAGCTGGCTACATTTGAAAATTCTTTTTAATGAAAAGGCAATGAATTATGGCGCCAGTACTCATTTTAATACGCCAGAATACGAATCGTACACGACAAATCGCAGCGTGTAAACGTAGCTTAAGATATTTGATCCAGATTTAACATGTACTTATACTCGCTGAATAAGACGTGTTCATGTCATAGTCTATATATTTTTAATTAAATCTTACTTAATTTTATATTATTATTTTTTTGTATTTTGGGCTGACAGCCAGCATGGGACATCGCGTCCCTTTCGTGTCTAGCCTTATTTCGCTGTTACCAAATTAAAGTTGTTAAACAATCACCCGTAGCAAGGTTCGTACACGACTTAAAATTGCGACGTAAATAAATTTAAAAGCATATATGGGAATTAAAAATTAACTTTGTCTTATTTGAAAGAACCTTTAAAGTTCCATATGAAGACCCTTTACAACGTTTTCGTACCTTGCTTGGTTTTCAAAATATTTTGACCAAAAACAGTACATGTGCAGTCCGCCATGCATCTTGGTATTATAATTGACCTACTTAACTGAGTTTTTTATGACGTCACAAGCAGGGTAGACTTGTTACAACTTCTTCATGTGGGACTAAATTTCTTCGAAAAGTTTCTTAAAATGTTGTGAGTTAAACGAGTAATTAAAAGACCTCGGAAAATCGAGTTTCATACATATATATCTTATACAGCTATTTCAATTAAGGTTGTCCACGAGCAACTACGGCGGAAAAGTCGAATACGAGCGCGAAAGGCTGCTGGGAACCGCTTTGAAAATTAATTAATTTGTTAGCGATTCCCAGCAGCCTTTCGCGCTCGTATTCGACTTTTCCGCTTTGCTCGTGGACAATCTTAATTGAAATAGCTGTATACACTAGATAGTGCATCTAATTATTTTGCAATTCAAAAATTGAAGCCGTGATTGCAGTCTCGGGTCGTTCCCATGAAATGAGAAGATTCGTATGTTTTTTTATTTCTTAAACAGGGAACTTAAACATTAAGTTAACCCTATTCCAAATATACATTTTTAAACTATTCAAATGACGAAAGTTATTGTTGTTTTTAAGCGTTTATTAGCAAGTGGGAACGACCAACATGGCTGGCATCTATTCACTGAATGGGGGGTAACCGCTGGAATATTCATGCCTAATTCAATTTTACTAAATCAGATGCGCTATCTAGTATATATAAGATATCTATGGTTTCATATTGATATTAAATGATCCAGCATTTTGATCCGGAAAAACAAGTTGATTTATTTAGAAAAACAAGCATAATATACGGACTAATTGTAAAGAAAGTTTATATATCACTTTATATGTTTTATATCAAATAAGACAAACTTAGGGGCGGACCATTTGACTTTTGAGGGGGGGTGGAAGATTTCGAAAAAAAATTTCCTGCAACCCAAGGAGAAAGAAAAAAAAATCATGCAGCACAAAATCGAGAAAAAAAAATATCATGCAAAAGAGAGCGCTCAAAAAAAAATTTTCTACATGTAACTCTACTGATGCTCTTCACTTCAGTATTGTGTCCACAGGCTTGCAAGATTTTGCATTTTTGAGCAGGCACATTTGCTTAAAAGAACACGGGGTGAACAGTGGATAACATCACAGGGATTCTACCGCCTTTGGAGCCTCTGACATACGATAGCCAGTGGTGTTCCCTGGCAAAATTGTTGCCCCCCCCTGAGAAAATCTGGGCTTAAGATAATTATCCATGGCTGAAAACGCAGGAAATAGCATTTCCGAGGTTCAAATTTTAAAATTTTCTCGGGGGAGCATGCCCCCGAACCCCCCAAGGTTACAGGTCATTCATATACTGTACCCTCCCCCATTTTCGAGTACTCTACTCTATCCCTGCATGTTTTAGGTTTTGGTGCAGTTATACATTCTTTGTAAGTAAACTTGCACGCTTTAGTGTGGGGAACATTAAGACATAACCATATATAAAATAAAGCACAGTGAAAATTCCTTGGCCCCTCTTGGGATTCAGTTCTCGGCCTCCCCTGACTGAAAACCCCTGCTACGTCTCCGATGATAGCTATATGAAAGCCTAAAGTTACTGTAAGCCGTTATTATGAGAGGCAAAAAAAATATCCTGCGGCCAAATATATTGGGAAAAAAATATCTTGCGCTGCACTTTTACAGGAAAAAATATCTGTCTCGTTCGCCTGGGCGGAAAAAAAATTCTTGCACAGACTGAATCTTCCACCTCCCCCCTCAAAAATCAAATGGTCCGCCCCTTATGTTGTGAGTTGAGATTTTAGACGGTACACCAAATAGAAAATCATCTCTGTAATTTTGCTTATATTGCTGTGAATATTTAGCAACGTTGATTAAAAGGTTGCATGCTATGATGCTATAAACTAGAAAAAAAGAGCTATAAACAAAGTATTAATTTTGAGAAGTATGCCAAAAATATTGTAGGTTTTGAAACGTCTTCATGGCAAATAATAACATAGACAAAATTGGTTCTTAATCACATTAAGACATTGATATATCAGTGTGACAGCTATATATATATATATATATATATATATATATATATATATATATATATATATATATATATATATATATATATATATATATATATATATATATATATATATATATATATATATATCAGTATGACAGTATGACAGATGTTTATCAGGAAAAAGTCCACATGTTATGGTAAAAAGTGTAAAGAACTGAGTTTTTCAGCTTAATAAGGTGGTCATGCGTTGGCAATCTAATCCCCTAACATATTTTGGCTGGGAATGAAGTACTATAAATTTATCTCATCACAGGTCGTAGGTTCCCTCGAAGACCAAAACATCAAGTTATTGTCGAGGCAAAATTTGATGGCGAGACGTTGTGCACAGATCCAATTAATCATACCGAGAGTCCAAACTTTACAACTGAGTTGGCATGGGAGTTAGATAAGAAGGCGTTACATCAGCACAAGTTACAAAGAACACCTATAAAACTACAGGTTTGATGATTTGATATAATTTCTTTTATTTCATCATCTTTATTGGACACATTAAAAAATCCCTTTTGTCATGTCTGCTTTTGTGTAGTGTTTTGCAATTGATACAATTGTATCCCAAAAAGAAATGGTTGGCTATATCATTCTGGATTTGCGATCCGCCCAAGCAAAATTACAGGTACTATAGGTGATCAATCTGAATAAGTAAATGTACATAAGTGAATGTAATATACATGTATATGGTATAATAACTGTATTACCTAGAAATAAATATGATATTCAATTGATAGCTATATTTGACATATACTTTCAGCAATCAGCTGTGTATCACTAGTATTACTAATATCACTTTTAGATCAGTTTATTTAAATTAGGATTGTTTGACATTGAAACAAAAACTAGACTAGCATGATAGTAAACTTGTGACCTTACAGTACCTTAGTATCAAAAGCTGTTGAAGGTTTCTAAGTGGATTCTAACCCTAGATTGTCATTATGTATAAAATCAATCTGTTAATTAGGATTTTGTAATTATTGACATCAATTGGAAGAAAATAGGGTATTTATAGGTATAAAAAATGACAGCTAAAAATTGTGAATTATTGCATGCTGAATGTTATGTTCTAGCGTCCACAGTGGTTTCCACTACTGAACAGTAAATACCAGCGTCTGAAGCCAGAAATACAAGTTATGCTAAATTTAGAAGATGATTCATTGAAAAAGCAGGAACAGAGGTCACCACCACAACATTCCACACCCAGTAGGAAAGGTGTGTTGTCACTTGCTGTATCTTATTTGAAATTCATTGTATTTACACTCTTGATGGATTCCTTTTGAATTGCATTCAATTAATTAAAAACATTAAAAATTAAGCACCTAATCAAGTATTATTCATTCAACGACTTTTGAAAATTATTGGGGGATGAGATGTCGCCATCGTCCCCCTCTTACCCCCGTTGCCCCCTTAACTTTACGAAAACGCTTTACTCGTTTTTGTTTTTTCTACAGATGACATAGATCCACTGGGTCTTCAACCAGTTTTGAATGAAGAGAAAGGTTTTTACCAGCTTGGACCAAACACTGAGTCATCAGAGATTTTTGTTCTGTCTGTTACCATTAGTTACGCTGTGAACTTAGCAAAGGTAAATACTAAAACGTATAATATATTTGTGCGTACTTAGGTATGTACTTTGCCAACACGTACAGGTATGGTAGCGGTATCCAGATCTGACTAACATCTTGTACTTTTTCTGTAGCTAATTCCATCATCCTTTGTCGTGCCGGATGGTCAAGGGTTTTACTTTCAATATAGTTTATTTGGCAATAATGTTTCCAGTGACGTCTTCTCTGACTTACTCCAACCAAATTTCTCACCAGAACGGGCTTCTGTGAGGATACGTTCTCAGCTGAAACTACTTCGAGTTTTTCTGAAAATTTTTCCTGGAATTAAGGTAAGGTATACTAAAAGTCGAGTGGTCACTATTTTGGTCAGTATTTACTGCATGATCATCTCACTAGGGACGCATCCAGGCTCAACAGGGGATGTATATTTTAAGACACTGGGATTATTTAAGAAATATAAAACCGCGTGCTTTGGTGGTGTTACACGTACATGCTCATTTCACAACCAACATTTTATGTCAAAACAACATGAAAAGTTTGAAAACATCACTGTAAAAATAACCACTTTCTGCTCAAAAATGGTTATTTTCCCGCGCATAATGCAAATATATACAAAATTTGCGAATTTCACAGGGCTATATTTTCCTCATTTTTCAACAATTTGCAACCGAACTTTGCAATTTCACTCATTTTAAGATGCTCTTTCCAGCTATGGTAATGGATTTCGTTCTTCTTGACTCAGGGCTGCAAATAAATATTTGACTTGACAGGACATTTGCCCGATCACTTTTAATTTTGGTCGGACATAACTTGAATTTGGTCGGACAAAAACCAACACCACTAAATTTGGTCGGACATATATACGTCACAAGATATATATAAGTCACGAGACAAGTATATGTATAGCCATTCCGGCGCAACGTTAAGTAAAATGCTAGAATGCCTCGTAAATTTTATTGCAAAATACAAATGGAGTGAATTTGCAATCGGATTTTGTCACAGCAAAAAATGTATAATGTGACGATTTTTTTTTGTGATCTGACCAATGTCCGAGCAAAATTACTTTTGCTCGGACATTTGCCAAATTTAGTCGGACATTGTTCGATGTCCGACAGTAATTTGCAGCCCAGTTGACTAGATCAAAATTTCGTCTTTGCAGTAGCTGAAATCATCCATTGTTACATTTTATTGTAGATCATGTTGTATTGCGGTGGTCGTCCATTGGGTACAACGAACATCTCTCTACACTCTTTAATTGCTACTGATGAACCACTGACTGCTCCTGCCGTACTACAAGCATTATTTCCTCTTACATCTTCCAATGACGAACCTCACTCCGGGTCTAGCGAGTTTCCAGCTATTGGCGTTTCTGTAGTGTTGAAGAATGACGACATGAATGTGCCTCCTGCTCAAGAAACACATACGGTTGGAAATATGCTGCCAACAAGCAGCCATCGGGTATGTAACAAGTATTACATATACCGTGGGTGTCCCGCTATTTGAAAAGGGCGCTTTGATATTTGAAAATGGCGTTTTGCTATTTGAAAAGGGCGTTTTGGCATTTGAAAAGGAGTCCCGCTATTTGAAAAGGGCGCTTTGCTATTTATACTTTGCTCGCCGTCTATACTTGTGGGACTTTAGCCTAATAACTTTGTTTGGAAATCATAGGGACAAGACGAAGAACGTTCCAGTAACACACTGAGATCAGAAATTCCACAGAAGAATGGACAGTGTGAAACCAACGAACGAGTGGAGAACAAGGCAGAGAATCTGAAGGTAAGAAGTTAATGGAAAATTAGGCAAATTAGGCTTTCTTGTAAAAACTTAGGTAGGGTATGTCGGTTTTAACTTTTTTTTTAACTTTTTTTTTTAATTTTCCTAACAACCGGACGCCATGTTTGTTTCGTTAGTGCTTCCACATCCAAAGATAAATTTCCCTAATATTGCCTCAAATTTCCATTTTCCACAAACGTTTTCCTCTAAGTGGAAACACTTACAAGCATGGTCCAATAAAAAAGTTTAGGGTCGGGATTTCGGCGTCCAAAAGCTAGGTAGGGTCGGGAAACCAGAGACCCACACATCCCCCCCCCCCCCCCCAACAATATATGTGACCTATTTGATTGTGAAGCATAACTGCAATTTGCACTCAGATTTAACTGTTTTCAGCCTTTTACTGTAGTTTGTCTTGTTTTGCTGAGCAGAGTAAATTGAATACGTAATTAGCCCATTGTAAAATGAATACGTAATTAGCCCATGCATCACTGGCGGAGGTATACAGTCACTCTGAGTGCCCTCTAGGTTTTTCGTGTGTCCCCTTTTAAACTTGGAACCCGAGGCAAATTGCCCCTGCTGAATTCATTAAACCATTATTTGTAACTTAGTACCTGTTAACGTTTAGTTCGTAAAATGAGTAACGTACAGAAACTTAGTAAAATTTATTGCAATTCCAGACGTCTCCAAATGCAGACTCATCAGAGGAAAAACCAGAATACAACAGACTTTCATTTCATCATTTCTGTTATTCTGTTGATCTACGCAGTATTTGTGATCTACAAGTCACCTCTTCTGTTAATTGTTATTTGAAGTGAGTAAACCACTAAGCTTATTATAGACTTTCTTTCAAGTATAAAAGTTTTTAGTGTATTAGTGTGAAAAATTGTGCTCTTTGAAACAGTTGTCGGGAGTTGACAGAATGCCAAAAGTGGGGGGGGGGATAGTAACCCTTCCCGAACTGTGTGGATAAAATACAATCATTCAGTATCATTCAGCCGTGTAAATAAACACGGGTTAATTATTACTACTCTACTTAAGATGCTGTGGGGCGATAGCAGTCCAGCTATTTTAACGCTACTTTTTACTCTTATTCACAGGTACTCGTACCCATTCTTCGGCAGTGCAGCTCCAGTAATCACCAGTCCCCCAGTAGAAGTGCGCCGACATATGGAAGTCCTGCTACCGAAATCATTTTGTGCTTTTGATTTTGCAACCAATCCTGAAGTGTTAAAGGAAACGCTATCAAGGTAACGTATAGATTTACACCAAGCGTCTTTTTCTGTTTCTGCTGATCTCTTTAGAACTATTTTTGCAACGTTTGTTTGACAGTGGCGAAGCTAGCCATGGCATTAGCCATTCCGAAGTTGATGAGTGGACTGGGGACGAGCGTTAAAAAGTGCCCAAATTAAGAATTGAACCAAATCACTAAAAAGACCACGTCAAAATTAGTAAGTATACAAAGTTTGACGACGTTTACATGAATACCCTTCGAATAATAAGCTTTCGAAAATGGTGGTAGTTTACTATGAAATGTATTGTAATTTTTGTTTTTGGGATGCGCGTCCCAAAAACAATCTTTTAATCAGTAATTTCACAATTTTCGAAAGCTTATTATTCGAAGGGTATTCATGTAAACGTCTTCAAACTTTGTATACTTACTAATTTTGAGGTGGTCTTTTTAGTCATTTGGTTCACTTCTTAATTTGGCACTTTTTAACACTCGTCCCCAGTCCTCTCATCAACTTCGGAATGGCTAATAGGTTAAAGACAACACGTTTTCTAAATGTTTGAATAATGCAAATCATTAAAAATTTGCATAGCTTGACCTGTTGTTGTGGCTAGCTTCGCCACAGTTGTTTTAAATCAAGTTCATCCTTATAACACATGGAATTTGATAGCTTTTCACTGTCATTATGTAGAACGAATATTTCTATAAGATGTCAATGTTCAAATTTTTAATTTAACTCTCTACCATCTGAAGAAATTAACTCTGTTTTCTTAGCAAGCTTATTTTAATTTAGGCTCCCTTTAAACACGCATTAACTGAGGCAGTCATTTATTTAAATTTATAATACTATTTACATTTAACCTCGGCAGACAAATGTGCACGATCATCAATATGCTATTAAAATTAACATTAACAACAATTATGAAAGCTTTTTCAGTATTTGAGGCAAAAAATACTTTCAATTTCATCTGAAATTTATTACGATTGTAAATATAATACACATGTAATATTTTTTTAGCAGCAAAATAAATCATCAACTTCTGAAGCTATCTAGTATAGGCAACGTTAGTTTAGTTACATTCTGTGAGGGATCCTATAATTTCGAACCATTTTCTTAGATTTTTCAGCACGGTTTGAAAGATTTTTTGTAATATTTTATTCTAAAATTGTTTCACAGTGTTCCTCTAGTCATTGAAGTTTGGCATCGTGATCCTCTGACGAAAGATGTCTTGCTTGGCGTTGCCAGGGTAACACTGGGTCACGTGTTTGCTGCTAAGAAACTTAAAGCTGCAGTAAGTTTGGTACCCTTGGGTTTTAAACTTTTAGAATGTTTTCGTTCTCGTTCCTTTTTTTTAGATGATAACTTGTATATTTTGTTCTTGTAGAGAGGGAAACCGAGTACTTACGGGCAAATTTTAAGTGAGAGGGTTCATATTATTGCTGACGATAGGTAGGTTTGAGTGACTACTGTATGTTCAATGTGCGATAAATCAAAGATGTACCCATACTTTTTCTCCCTACTGTTTCCCCTTCTGTGTCCTTAAATAAGTGCTTATTGTCTCTTAAGGAAGCCAATTGGAGAGTTGAATGTTGTGTTGGGACTAGAAGATCTTGGACCGGTATCTCGTGAGCACTTGCAGGCTCATATGAATGGATCTGAGGTAGACTGCGTCATGATATCATGAAAGTTTTAAAATACACATTACATGGAAATTTCAAATCTTTTAAACTGTATATGTTCTTGTTTCAGGCTTTGTCCAATGCGGAAAGTCCGCAGCGTAAATCACCTACCAAACCTCGGAAAGAAGATTCCAGGAATAGAGAACCTACGAACAACGATCCCAGAAACAATGACCCCAGGATGATGGCAGAATATCAAACCGCTCTGGAACTTGAAATGTGGAAACAGCAGCAGGAAGAACTTTTCACAGCACAAGTATGTCTAACTAATTTATATATTCGTAGGGCCGCATGTTCGATTCCTGCCTGAGGCTTGCGGTTGCGTTTTTTTGCAACTGTTCATGGTCAGGTTTAAAATTGTATATAAATTTTCACTGATTTCACATCGACTTAAGGAAGGCCTGTTAATCTTTTTCAATTCTTTTCAGTATCTAGAGAGAGGTAATATATATTAGTCCTCGTTTGTGTTATCTATTGTTTAGTTGAAGACGAAGGAGGTGGAAAAGATTAGAACGTTGACAGAGGAATGGAGAAAACGAGATAAAGAAAGGGAGATTTTAACAAAGAAAAAGGTGAGTACTTCATTGACGTAACACTTAATATGTAAAAAAACCCGACAATTTTGATCGGAAGCCAAAAACTGGGACTGGATTATGTGAATGTGGTCAGTTAAAATGCCATAAAGTCCAAATGTAAACTTTGAAATGAATTCATTTCAAAAACTTTGTTAAACGTATTGATGCCTTATGAAGAAAATCCAAAAGAAATCAATGTTTTATGAGGCGCTGCATCCACATGCCGCATTTTCCTGATTTGCATGAACTTTTCCCTCGATTTTCTCAGATAGAACGACTTCTTTTTAATAGTTGTTTAATAACACGACGATTTATATTATACAATTACTTTATGGTTTCCGTGTTTGGATGGCCTGATCCAAACACGCGGGAATGTTGCGAGGGTTAAGAAAAGCGAGCGAAATCACGAGCCGAAGACGAGTGATTTTGCCCGCTTTTCTTAACTCGAGCAACATTCCCAAGTGTTTGGATCATTCCATCCAAACACGGAAACCATAAAGTAATTGTTTTATAAAATAACAACAACACGATAGCCTTCCGTGTTTGGATGGCCTGATCCAAACACGGGTTTCGCCAATCAGAATACGCGTTATGTACATGTTATTTTATAAATATACTTGCATGTATTTCACAAGCTAGATAGATACAGTATGCTTCACATCATAATTCACGAAACAGGGAGTATTAATTAAGTTAGTAGACAATTTTAGAATGGTCACAACTGAAATGTCCGCAACGTTTTGTGGAAATTTCTGTTATTATGGATTGTTAAAAAATAAGGGTCCCCGACGGAAAGTGTTTAACAATGAATTATATGACAATAAAACTATAGGAAAGTTTGGTTTAACAGTGATAAGCTAACATAATTAAAATAAATCTTGATTTCATTTCGCATGCAAAGTGAGTAATATTATGATTTCCATCTTTAGCTTGAAGAATATTCCCAGCTGGAGGAAAAACTAAAGAAAACTATCAGTGATATAGAGAAGAGAGAAAGACAGCTATCAGCAAGTGAAACTGAGGTATGCTTATTTAATTATTTGCTCTGTAACATCCATTCTCTGGACAAGTTTTAGCCATTAAAACTTTTGTTATATGCAAAGAATTTTTCACATTGTTGTGAAGAATAGACATTTCCCGAATTTGCTGGCTGGCAATAACGACTTCTTTACAATGGACTACGTTGTTCGCCTCGTGTCTATTATTTTTATTTCTATTATTCGTACATGTTATTCATATGAATAATTTTGGTGAAGAATTATTCACTAGTTGAATAATTTTTGGTGAAGAATTATTCATTTGATAAGTAGTTTTGATGAAAAATGATTTGCTTTTAATATAATTTATTTAATGAATAATTTGGGTGAAGAATCATTCATTTAATTAATAGTTTTAATGAAACATTCGCTTAATGAATCATTTTTGAGACGAATTATTCACTTAATGAATAATTTTGGTGAAGAATGATTTTTAAAGAATAATTTGGGTGAAGAATTCTTAATTTAATAAATAGTTTTTATGAAAAATTATTCGTTTAATAATTTTGATGAAGAACGATGTTTTAATGAATAAATTGGGTGAAGAATTCTTCTCTTGATTGATATTTTTGGTGAAGAATTATTCACTTAACTGACGAACTAAATACGGAAAAGAAAGACGCCAAGGCAAGATTAATTCTGTTATAACCGCTTCCGCAGGACATCCAGGAGTCGAATGCAATTAGGAAATGTGTCTCTGGTGTATAAGATGCTGTTGTTACTTGCCAGTTTGCAAAGTTAGCGTTTTTCTTTTGCATATCATTACGCATTCAGGCATGCAAGGAAAATATTCTATTATTTATTATTTGCTTATTAGTTACTCTCAAAAAAATAGCGCAAATCTATGGCACAACTGATTCAGGTATTTCTAAGATTTAATTTCTGAAAGAGAATACGTGGTATTATTATTCAGGTGATCTGACGGTGAACAAAAGGACTGGGAGTAGCAACAGAATAGAAATCCAGTTCGTACCTTTAATCACTTGTCACGCCCTGATTCTTTTGTGAAACTGTTTGAAACTTTGTGTCTGTGTCTTGCACAGGGAAATGAATACCTGGGACAAATTTGAGATAGAAATCTAATACCGTTAATGAGATATTGAGTAATTTTAAAAAATGGATTTCTATTTTACAACTAGTGCCAGGCCTTTTCCGAGTTCCGAGATCACCTGGATATTTAGTTACGAGGAAAGATATTTAAGGGCATCAAAAACTTCTTTCCTGAGCAATGCCTTCATCGAAAAGAATATCACAGAATTAATGCGTTTAAGATAGATAGATATAGGTAGATATAGATAAACTTTATTAATGTGTCTGATCTTCTAGCCGACCGAAAGTTCTACTAATCGGGGACACCTAGTATATACATGATGTAAAAATATATATCTAATATAAATACACATAAACATAAACACACTAAAATAATACTATCTATATATGCATGCATGGTACATTTAGACATGCACTTTCTGTTTGTTTCGACACTTAAAGCAGGTATACAACCTAACTGAGTGAGCTTTCAAGATTTTCCCGTCTGATATGTTTCTTAATAGATTTTTACACCTCTCTTCGAGTTAAATTAATTATTACACGCTCATTACTGTTCGTCACAGATATATAATGAACGTGAAAGTGCGATGGGAACCAGATAATTGTACGACAGATGGTTGAATAGACTTATAAGCATCCGATGTTTTGTTCAATATATTTGAATTTAAAACAGTTTTACTTAAAATAGTATACATCGCTATTGATTTATCGTATATACTGTTTTACATGCACGCTTTGGACATTGTCAGAGTTCATGCGAAACGATTTATCATATATATGCATCGTTTTCTAACTGTTCTGTACCTCTTAATTGATTCCATCAGAATTGGCGTTTTTACTGATTTTTTATGTTGCATGCTTTAACTAATAGAACACAATACATTAAATTTCTTCATAACTAGGCCTATATATTTACAGACATTGTAGTCACAGTATTGTGACTGTGTGAAAAAAGTTATTTATATTCAATAATATTCACTAACTAACCGTCGAAATTTAAATCCAATCATTGGAATCCTAAATAGTCGACCTTCCTTTTGCGCAGTGAAACACAAACTTTATGACGTAACTTTTTTGTAGTTTACTTGTTTGTTTTTAAAGAGTATTTTGGCTTTTTCATGCACGTCCCATATGAATATTAGGGACTGGTCATAAAGTAACTGCTAGGGTGGGCTGGAGGTAAATCACAAATTTTGCCCGAAAAGCTTGGTGACCCATCTTAGGATGTAGATAAAAATTTCAAAGCCCATCTAATCTTACCAAATTTATTTCATGACCCACCCACCCAATCTAAATTGGGAAAATACAATTTTATAATAAAAACAACTTGCAGGTATGAACATTGTAAATACACACCGGCACTGTATTGACATACGTAATTCCACCAAGCTTGACCAGCACATTCATCACCTGAATTACGATACTGAGCTGCTCTCCAGTTGGTTTTGTTTGCTGTGATTCGACCACTTCTTGTTGTTGTACAGTATAAAACAAAGTACTGGCTTCAATAGCATCATTTGCATTTGATAATTTGGATAGTTTTGTTTACTTTTATTATTAATATCTTTATGTAATATATAATTAACATGGGTTTTTGTTTGGTGGCCCAACCGTGGACATATCAAAAAATTGGCGGCCCATCGAAACTACCCAAAGATTTTCCATGGCCCATCCCAAATCACTCCAGCCCACCCTAGCAGTTACTTTATGACCGGTCCCTTATGATGGTGATACGAGCAAAGAGATTCAAGGGTCTTCCAAAGCTTCTTTTTTGAGCAATTTCTTCGTACAAAAGAATATCACAGAATTGATGCTGGAATTTAAAATCACTATATATAATGTAATAGATAATTCCAACTATAGTCTAAATTTTGATCTAGGTAAGAAGACCAAAATCCATCACCACAGCTACAAAGAGCATGTTAAAATTAGTAAAATAGCAAAGTTTGGCCGCGAAATGTTGTAAAATGCGAAAAATATAGTTCTGCGAAATTTGCAAATTTTGTATTAATTTGTATTACGCACGGGAGAATGCATCACTTTCGACCCAAATGGGGTGCATTTTCCTGTGCGTAATACAAATTAATACAAAATTTGCAAATTTCGCAGGGCTATATTTTCCGCATTTTACAACATTTCGCGGCCAAACTTTGCAATTTCACTAATTTTAACATGCTCTTTGCTGTAGCTGTGGTGATGGATTTTGTTCTTCTTGCCTAGATCAAAATTTATTCCATAGCTGGAATTATCCATGCATTGACCAGTTACGCTACACAATGTAATCAAACAATATTATTTACAAACAAAGCGCTAAAATTTATAGCAATCGTTCACGTTGGAATCCTGACTAGTATACACCTTTTTGTGCACCACAACACAAACGTTTGAAAGGTTTGTTCCGTTTTATAGTTCACTTTTTCCACATTCCGTGAATATTATGATGGTTACGAGCAAAGAGATTTAAGGGTGTTAAAAGCTTCTTTTCTGAGTAACTTCTTCGTCCAAAAGAATATCACAGAATTGATGCTTGAATTTAAAATCACTAATGTACTTGACCAGTTACGATACACAATGTAATCAAAACTTTCGACGGTAAAGAAGACTGTCCCCTGTGTTAAAGGTAGCAAGAAAAGAGCAAAACAGATAACGACAAGAAAGCAAGATCTTGCGTGCCGGCTTTCGCGAATAATTTGCCTTTTCGTAATATGTTGATTTCCATCACTTTCGCATGCTGGCCTTCTTTCGGAACGAATTAGCTTTCGTATTACAAGATATATTCTTGTGTAAACAAATCCAGTAAAAAGGAAAAATGCCAGTATCCATCCCATTCGGACAATTATGGTTACTGTGTGATCACGGAATGAATATACATTTGCTGAAAATAGAGCAAGTCCACTTCCACACACATAGATTAAAATTCGTTTTTTTGTCAGTTTGGTTTGGTAGTAATAAGGATGCAGCACTCCAATGTATCTTTCTATTGTCATTGCGGATAGTGTTGCCGTTGACAATGCACAAGTTAGGTAAGTGGTTCGAAGAGCTAGAATGTTTAAACTGCAGTTATTGTCCAGAAATGGGAACAATAAATAATAGATGAAAATAGGTATACCTAGAAAACCAACGCCTAAATCGACGACAGATTGAAGTAAGATGACGAAGTAACAAACTTTGCTTCTGAGTTGAGACGATTTTCTTATTGTTATTACTGAGATTCCGTTTAATAATATTGTTGAGAACAACAATATGCTGTTGATAACAAGCAATGCAATTCGAGAACCTTCGTACTTTTTGTTCGGAAATTGATCTAAAATCACATGAGTAGTTTCGGCAAATTTGCACGTTGTCAAAAAGGCATCATTCTCTTCGCTGTCATTCATTATTTATGATGGCAAATTGTAAGCGTGTTGCCCAGTTGCTTGCACTGCAACGTTTTATATCAAAGAACACAGTGAACTGAAGTATAAAACATATAGTGTGAACCACAACTCACAAGCGATATTGTGGCTCAGAAATGAAACTGTTAAATTGCTGGAATATGTTTCTTAATAGATTTTTATACCTCTTTTCGCGTTAAGTTAATTATACACGCTCATTACTGTTCGTCGCAGATATAACAATGGAAGTGAAAGCGCGATGGGAACCAGATAATTGCACGACAGATGGTTTGATAGACTTATAAGCATCCGTCGTTTTGGTCAATATATTTGAATTTAAAACAGTTTTACTTAAAATAGTATACGTAATGTATGAACAACGAGAGCAAGTGTTTCACCGGGATATCCAAACACGAGAAAACAATGTATCAAAACACGAGCACAAAGCGCGAGTGTTTTCATACATTGTTTTCGAGTGTTTGGATATCCCGGTGAGACACGAGCTCGAGTTGTTTATATGGCTTCTCAAATGAATCGAGACGTAACAGAATGTTTTCGTTTGCTGATTTGAATAGAGTTCTTCACCAAGCATAACGTAATTAGGAATTCTATTCAAGTAATTTTGCATGCGTAATTAAGATATTTGATGAAAACACTAGTGACTTTCATCAAATATCTTAATTACGTATGCAGCTAAACTGTGTCTGACGGTGTTCGACCGCGGTATCCAAACAGCATCTTGTGACGGAATGCTTACATGCTATTGGTTTAATTACTCATGAATTATTAATGAATTTGAGAAATTGTTATCATGATTTATCGTACAGTTGTACATGCACCCTTTGCACAATGTCAAATAAACACAAGTGAACTGTTAAAAGAATAAATAAAGTTTGTCTTGTGGTGCACCAAATAAATGGTGCATCACCATGGCTATATAGTTAAGCCTGTAAATAAATAGTTATAAAAAAAATCATGTCTCATGCATTTTGTAATACCGTTAATTTTGTTTCATGTGATTATTGTTAATAACCTTAAATATTCAGTTAAAACGCGATTTCTGAAGACAGAATCAATTTGGAGGCGTACGTACGGTACAGTTGGAGAACGATTCATTTGAAAAATGAATCGTTTGCTGGAAAATGGCAGATTGATGTTTCTAGTAAAGTTTGTTCGATCTTGCTCAACAAACTGTTTTGTTTTCACAATTTTTTTTGGATCAATAATGCTTATACAATATGTTATCTAGTCTAAGAATAACAGTTACATAAGAATTAATAACTTATAAATCGAAGATCCAAAAAGGCAAGACACAAACGGGACTCTTGAAAAAGGACCCGTGCTAGGCACCTGCCAGCAATTTAGATTTTATGTACTTAAATATTAAACATATTTGTATATATAATTGTATATTAAAAGTTCTTAAATGGAATAATGAATTAAGAAAGAGAAAGTATATGATAGGAAGTGTAGAGTAAGTAAGTAAGCAAGACATGCAGGCAGAAACAGAAATAAGATAGGCATATAGACAGACGAAGAGGCAGACGAAGAGGCAGACGAAGAGACAGACAGGTTGACCCAGCTATATGTTCAAAAAACAACGAAAATATAATTTATTAATAAAACAATCAGCTTCGTATTCAGCTGTAAACACAACAGTATTTACAAGTTTTTTAGTAATTTTATTCATTAGAAATCTATTGATTAAAAAATACCTCTATATACACTGTTAAACGAAACTTTGTGGCTTTCTCAGTGGCGCCGTGGTTTCCCTTATTGTTGAGACCCGTCGGAAAATTGTCAATGTTGTCGGAATCTTCGTGGTGAAGCATGGGAAAAATGCTATGGAAATTGGGTAAAGTGCTACGAAAGCAATTGTGATGTTATTGTCCGGAAAATTTTTTTTACCCGGAAAAAGTGGGGAGAGATTTAAAATGTTGTTGTCCGGAAAAATTTTTTGTTGAAAAGGTACTGCCTTCCCTCCCCCCCCCAAAAAAAAACATGAGTCCGACGGCGCCACTGGGCTTTCTTCGTCAGTTTGGCGAAAACGTAGGTTCGTTTATTAACACAAAAAAAATTGCTTGTCTTTTACCGGAACGGGAAGCCATTATGTTCCGGAGGTGAATAGTATAAGGAGTATCCGGAGCTCCACCTCCTAAATATATGCTAATAATTAATATACATGCAGGAAAGGAGATATAAAATCTATTTAGCGTAATTGTTTGTACAGATAATATAGTATGGTTTTATGGTTTCGAGTGCAATTTGGAATAAAACATGCACGAGTGTGTTTTTCGAAGACGATAAAAAAACCGTCTTTGGAAAACTCACGCGAGTATGTTTTTCCAAATTGGACGATAAAACACACTATTACTTATTAATGATATTCATGAAAATATTACACTATTACACTCTTCGACGACAATTATACGTACTCGTGCATCCACCTGCACCGTTTAAGCTTTCATTGTTTTCATTGCTCGGTTTGCAAACTTTTTCAGCTTATGTGCTCCTTGTATTTAATAAACGGTTGTTAAATTAACGTAAGATTTTCAGTTAAATGTGCACAAAAACGTCGTCAGAAAATGAAAATTTACATTGCTATATATCTGCCGCCATATTGATTTTATCTGCCTCGTTTCCAGGTTCTGCTCTTGTCTTGTTAAATTGCACAATGTACACTTTCAAAAAAATTGCCCTGCTTTTAGCCAATCTGAATCCATGCAGTATTTTTTCATGTAGCTATATTCTTATATGCATGTAATATTTTTGCAAGAAATGTCCGTAACTTAGTACTATACGTATATTTTAGGGTTTTAATTAAATATCAAGGGCAATTTAAAATTGCATTGATAAAAAACAATATAAGGTGTTTTCATGTAAATATTCCACCAATTTAACAGTCTTACTATGTATTATTTTAAATAAACTGCTTTAAATTAAAATATATATTGAATAACACACCGGATGCTTATAATTATACCCAAGCATCTGTCGTTTTACTAAGACAATATAAAGTGTCTTTATGTAAAATCCCATCAATTAACAGTTTTATACCTTTCAGCTGAAGTATCGCTTTTGCATGGTTCATGGTCAATACTTTATTTTAGTTCTTTCTGAGTTTGCTGTGTTACATGATATAAAACGCTGCGCAGCAACTGGGCAACAGGCTTACCATTTCCCATCATAAATAATGAATGAGAGCGACATAAATGATACTTTTTTGACAACGTGCAAAGTTACGGAAAATTCTCATGTCGTTCTAAGCCAATTTCCGAACGAAAAGTATGAAAGTTATCGAATTGCAGTGCTTGTTTAACTGCATCTTGTTCTTCACAACGATATTATTAAACGGAATCTCAGTAATAACAATAAGGAAATCGTCTCAACTCAGAAGCAAAGTCTGCTACTTCCCTATCCTTCTTCAATCCGTCGTCGATTTAGGCGTTGGTGTTCTAGGTATACCCATTTTCATCTACTATTTGTTGTTTCCATTCCTGGATACTGCGAATTGCACTTTCATCGTTCTGGCCTTTCGAAACACACACCTGACTTGTGTATTGTCAATGATAACCCTATCTGCAATGACAATGGAAAGATACATTGGAGTGATCCATCCTTACCACTACCAAACCAAAGTGACAAAGAAACGAATTTTGATCTATGTGTTTGAAAGTGGATTTGTTCTATTTTCAATAATTGCTTATTCATTCCGTAATCGCAGAGTACTCAGCATCATCAGAAGGGAATTGATTGTGGTATTTTTCCTTTTTACTGGATTCGTTTACACAAGAATATATCTTGTGATACGAAAGCTAATTCGTTCTCAAAAAAGACCAGCCCGCGAAAGTGATGGAAATGAAAATATCACAAAAAAGCAAATTTTACGCGAAAGCCGGCATGCAAGATCTTGCTTCCTTATCGTTTTCTGTTTTGCCCTTTTCTTGCTACCTTTCGCCTTCCGGTGTTAGTGTTGATTTTACTGTGTATCGTAATTGGTCAGTTACATCAGTCATTTTAAATTCAAGTATCAATTCTGTGATATTCTTTTGGACGAAGACACTGCTCAGAAAAGAAACTTTTAAGACACTTAAATCTCTTTGCTCGTAACTATCATAATATTCCCAGGAAGTGTTCTTCAAACACAAATAAGTGAACTATATAAAAGAACAAAACATTTGTGTTTTGGTGCACAAAAAGAAAGTGTATTCTTCAGGATTCCAGCGTCAACTATTGTTTTACATTTTCACCAACATTCACAATATTGTGTCTCTATATACTTGTAAATATATATAGTAATCAACAAATTTATATAATACCATGTTGTACTTTTGCTGCACTATGTAATATCTGAATTTTAGTTAATTAGTTCATGCATGTAATTCTTGTTAAAATAAAGATTCTAAAAGTTTCAGTAAAAACGCCAAGTGTTGATTCTCGTTGAATCAATTCAAAGCTACAGTACAGATAGAAAACGATTCATACAGGGACGCAGCGACCGGGGGGAGGGTGTATGAGTAATTTCAGGGAAATTTCTGGGTGATTCTTTCTGATGTACAGGTAAATTATATAGTATAGCATTGACTGGCAAACGTGGACGTTAAAATGGAAAGCAAGCTAAGAATTTTAGTTGCATTTCTTGGTTTCCTGAGTATCTAAATATTCAAAATTTTATTGGGGCCCATTCCCCCCGAATCCCCTAGTACACTTAGCCCCGTATCCCAACCTCATTTTGGTATCTCATGATATGATCAATCCTGCTACTTGAATTCACTCATGAAAAAACCACACTAAATTTCAAAAACTGCTTTGAGGTAACGTAAAAAGTGATTTAGAAAATCAGGTAATTTGGACTTTACACCCCCAGTTTGGTTTCGCGATAGCCTCGGGCGATGGGGCGATGGTACTAATTCCGCTTGTTGTATGCTACAGGAAAAGAGATAAAAAATGTATTTAGCGTAATTGTTTGTACAGATAATAGTATGGCTTCGAGTGCAATTTGGAATAAAATTTGCACGAGTGAGTTTTTCGAAGAGGATAAAAAATGTTTTTCGAAATTGGACGATAAAACACACTATTACTTATTAATGATATTCATGACAATATTACACTCTTGGAGAACAATTTTTCGTACTCATGCACCTGCGGCGTTTAAGCTTTCATTGTTTTCATTTCTTGTTTGCAAACTTTTTCAGTCTATATGTGCTCCTTGTATTTAAAGTTGTTAAATTAACGTAAGATTTTCAGTTAAAAGTAAACAAAAACGTCGTCAGAAAATAAAAAATTACATTGCTATATATCTGCCGCCATGTTCATTTTATTTGTCTCGTTTCCAGGTTCTGCTCTTGTCTTGTTAAATTGCACAATATATGTACAATTTCAAAAAAATATCCCTGCTTTTAGCCAATCTGAATCCATGCAGTAATTTTCATGTATATATTCTTATACGCATGTAATATTTTTGCAAGAAATGTCAGTAACTTAGTTCTATACGTATTTTTTTGGGTTTTAATTAAATATCAAGGGCAATTTAAAATTGCATTGATAAAAAGCAATATAAGGTGTCTTCATGTAAATGTTCCATCAATTTAACAGTCTTACTATGTATTATTTTAAATAAACTACTTTAAATTAAAATATATTGAATAACACACCGGATGCTTATAATTATACCCAAGCATCTGTCGTTTTACTAAGACAATATAAAGTGTCTTCATGTGAAATCCCATCAATTAACAGTTTTACTTTTCAGCTGAAGTATCGCTTGTGCATGGTTCATGGTCAATACTTTGTTTTAGTTCTTTCTGAGTTTGCTGTGTGACATGATATAAAACGCTGTGCAGCAACTGGGCAACAGGCTTACCATTCCCATCATAAATAATGAATGAAAGCGAAACAAATGATACTTTTTTGACAACATGCAAAGTGGGAGAGAATTTTCATGTCGTTCTAAGCCAATTTCCAAACGGAAAGTATGAAAGTTATCGAATTGCAGTGCTTGTTATCAACTGCATCTTGTTTTTCACAACGATATTATTAAACGGAATCTCAGTAATAACAATAAGGAAATCGTCTCAACTCAGAAGCAAAGTCTGCTACTTCCCTATCCTTCTTCAATCCGTCGTCGACTTAGGCGTTGGTGTTCTAGGTATACCCATTTTCATCTACTATTTGTTGTTTCCTTTCCTGTATACTGCGAATTGCACTTTCATCGTTCTGGCCTTTCGAAACACACACCTAACTTGTGTATTGTCAATGATAACACTATCTGCAATGACAATGGAGAGATACATTGGAGTGATCCATCCTTACCACTACCAAACCAAAGTGACAAAGAAACGAATTTTGATCTATGTGTGTGGAAGTGGATTTGTTCTATTTTCAGCAATTGCTTATTCATTCCGTGATCGCATAGTAATCAGAATTGTCGGAAGGGAATTGATTGTGGTATTTTTCCTTTTTACTGGATTCGTTTACACGAGAATATATCTTGTGATACGAAAGCTAATTCGTTCCCAAAAAAGACCAGCCCGCGAAAGTGATGGAAATGAAAATGTTATAAAAAAGCAATTTTTTCGCGATAGCCGGCATGCAAGATCTTGCTTCCTTATCGTTATCTGTTTTGCTCTTTTCTTGCTACCTTTCGTACTGTCCAGGGTCTTCTTTACTGGTGTTAGTGTTTATTTTACTGTGTATCGTAGCTGGTCAATTACATCAATCATTTTAAATTCAAGCATCAATTCAGTGATATTCTTTTGGACGAAGAAATTGCTCAGAAAAGAAGCTTTGAAGACCCTTAAATCTCTTTGCTCTTAACCATCATGATATTCACAGGATGTGGAAAAAGTGAGCTATAAACGGAATAGACCTTTTAAACGTTTGTGTTGCATGTGGTGCACAAAAAGGTGTACACTAGTCAGGATTCCAACGTCAACGATTGCCCTAAATTTTAGCAGTTTATTTGTAAATAATGTTGACTTTATGTGATTTTTTCAACACTTTAATATTGTATCTATATACTTGTAAATATATAGTAATCAAGAAAATAATTTAATACCCAATGTTAAGGCCCGATTTACTCTACACAACTTTTGTCTAACACTGTCGCATGCAACCTGCTTATCAAATATAAATCGGGCTTTATTTGTGCTGTATATTATGTAATATATTTGCTGTATTATGCAATTTTAGTTAATCAGTTAATGTAATTCTTGTTAAAATAAAGATTCTAAGGGGCAGACTTTTAGAAAAGTGATGGAGGGGGCCGGGGGGGGGAGACTTTTCGGCTTTCACGATTTTTTAAGGTATTTTTCTTTGCTTTCCCTCTTTGAACGAGTGTTTTTTCCTTTGTTTTCCTTTGCGCGAATTTTTTGCCCCCCCCCCCGGCCATCACTTTTCTAACGGTCCGCCCCTAAAAGATTCAGAAAATTGATTCTCGTTGGATCAATTTTAATAGAGCTACAGTATGTACAGTTAGAAAACGATGTATATGAAAAATTGTTTCGCACTAACTCTGACAGTGATCAAGGGAGTGCTTGAAAAATTGAATGATGTATGAAAAACATTGTATATATTATAATCAAATGAATAAAATTGTAAGGTCAAATAAAATGAATAAAATGCTGTATCCTTCGTACACTTTTCCTTCATTTTTGTCCCATAACAGCAAATTATAGGCATTTCTATCAATAATAAATCGTATTAGTACTGCAAAATATAGTGTCTTTTTGGAACGCCCTGTATATTTCTTCGTTATCTTTTCAAATTAAACAGCTGTTGAGAATGAAAGAGGAACAAAGACGAGAACATGAACGAAAGATGGTGGAACTTCGTGAAGCGTCTCGTCGAATGAAAGAAGATTGCGAACATCAGATTGAAATAGAAAGGTCTGTTGCGTATTAACATTTCTATCGCGTAAATTTACATATGAATATATGATCAAATGCCCTTTACATCAAATATTATACGCTTACCTAATTACATACTTAGCTTATAGACTATTTTATCTTTGTACAACAATGGACCATTCCCCAATTAACCAAAATTTTGAACTCAACAAGTCTGGACAAAAATTTCATCACAGCTGGAAAGAGCATCACAAAATTAGTAATATTCCAAAGTTTCGTTGCAAAATGTTGTAAAATGCGGATAATATAGCTTTGCGAAGTTTGCAATTTTCAGTCATTTTAGATTACAAACGGGAAATGGTTACCACTTCTGTGCGTAATACAAAATGACTGAAAATTACAAACTTCCCAAGGCTATATTATCTGCATTTTACAACACTTTGCAACGAAACTTTGAAATATTACTAATTTTGTGATACTCTTTCAAGCTGTGATGAAATTTTTGTTTAGGCTAGTTAAGATCAAAATTTTGAAAAAGTGGTGACCATTTCCCGTTTGTAATCTAAAATGACTGAAAATTGCAAATTTCGCAAGGCTATATTATCCGCATTTTGCAACATTTCGCAACGAAACTTTGAAATATTACTAATTTTGTGATGCTCTTTCATGCTATGATGGAATTTTGTCTAGACTTGTTGAGATCAAAATTTTGGTTAATTGGTGAATGGTCCATTGTGATATTACTTTCTTAACTGTGTTTATCCTG